>JAURVB010013014.1:0-264125 GCA_033002965.1 Piper betle
TCACACAAAATCTAACATATTATGAATTCATTCCGAAGCTGGGGTTTCAACCCACCACGCTTCCGCTGCGCATCTCTGATCATGTTCACTTTCTATCATGTCTCATGCATTTGAAAATGTCATTCACAATATAATAACATAACAATACAATATTAAACATTCAGAAATCTAACATGTGTGTGTGCACAAGACCTCATTGCTCCTCCGTCCAAGCTGGCTCCTCCAACTCGTGATTATTACCTACATATAGTATAAAAACACGTCAGTAACAAGTGTTACTGGTCCGGAAAATAAAATAACTATAACAAGCTGGCTATGAGAGCAAACTCTCATATGAAAGAAAACCATATACTTCCTCAAGAACTCTCTGAAGGGCACTACTGAGGAGCCACTGGGCTGCAGACCCGGTAGCATCCCGAACTTACTGATCTGCTGCTGGTACTATGCCGCTCTCGGCACTTCTTTTTCAGTACTTCTCGTGAAACTTTATCCTAAGCCCTCTCCTTACCTCCATATTTCTCCTGGCCTTGAGCACGAAGGCCGAGTACTCTCAGGCAGTCGCCTTTAGTACCCTTTGAACCACAAGTCCGGACATGCGCTGTACTAAACAGTACCCGTAAACCTCCACGTTCTCCGGGTGTGAGGAACTCAAACGCGGAGTTGTCAGGATCCCTCGGGAATGGAACAGTCCGCTGGCACTAATCCAGAGCCCGCTTTGACTGTCACGGCATCCTCTGCATGGTACGTGCAGTCGATTTCTCCATCTCTCGTCTCACTGAAAACGCGAAAACTACATATATATAGGGCTGGGTAGGGATTTATATAATAGGCCCGAAGGCAACTTGTGGTGGATCTTGTTTTCGAAATCATCCTCGAGGGATCTCATCCTCGAGGGGTTATTAATCCGGAAAATGTTCGGTTAAATGGCCCGAGTTAAGTGGGATCCGATAAAACGCCACTTAACCCGTCCTGCAGACATTAAAACAAACATACAATAGAAAAGAGTAAAACAGACGAGTCCTAAACGGACCTGGTAGAAGCTCCAACGTGTCATCGCGCCTAGGCGGCGAGCTCCTACTTCGTACCTACACATCAAAACTAAATACTAACGCCCGCTAACTAAATGATGCATCAAACACAATGAACATCAATCACAATTCAATCATCAACATCCAGCAACAGTTAAATAATCATAAATTTAAATAATTCTAACTCATCCTAGTCATACCAATTTTATTGTGTTTTTCAAAGTTACGTCCTGATCACTTATCATGCTGAGACTCCTACCTCATTAGATCGCTGAACCTTCATTCACACTTAATCTCATTATGTAACTTATCATTTCATCCCTAATTAGTCATTAATCACATCATGTAACTTATCACTATCAATCACATCAATAAATCAACCCTAGCATGCTGTGCTAACAATCATCATACTTTAACTTATAAATTCGGAGGTAATTATATACCTCATGTCGTCGACAATCGGCGACGGTTAGGGTTCCGTCGCACGTCTCGAAGCTCAAATTCGGCGCTCATCGGCGTCCGAAGCTCGATCGGGCTCGACTGGGTGAGCCCCGCGGAAGATCCGGTGAATTCCAGTGAATTCTGGAAATTCCGGTTTTCCGGTGGTTTTCCGGCAGCTGCTGGCGGTTTTCTACGATCAATTATATATCATAATAAAAAAATGAACTGCATACTCTCATATATTTTGATAACTCATTCTTTTCTGCTGTGTTCATGACGTTATCATCATATACTTGGGTACACATGACCCTCATGGCTCATACACGAGACCGGCGTCGGCTTAATACACGTGTTCTGAAACTTACTGACTAAAAAATAACGGTCAAACCGACCGGTTCTGAATATAAAACCCTGACTCGAATCGTGGGTTTTACATTCATGAGTAATGCCTAATTATGAGTAAAGGGATGATTGTATGATTTGAGTAATTGCGAATGAATAGTAAGTGATCTAATGAGGTAGATCGAGTCTCAGCATGATAAGTGATCACGACATAACTTAGAAAAACACAGTAAAATTGGTATGAATAGGACGAGTTAGGATTATTTACTTTTATGATTATTTGATTGGTCATTGTGATGGATGATGATGGTGTTGTGTGTGATATTCATTGAGTTGATGCATCATTTAGTTAGCGGACATTAGTATTTAGTTTTGATGTGTAGGTACGGAGTAGGAGCTCGCCGCCTGGGCGCAATGACACGCTTGGAGCTTCTACCAGGTCCGTTTAGGACTCGACTCTATTTTACGTCTTTCTATTGTATATTTATCTTATTATTTGCAGGACGGGTTAAGTGGCGTTTTATTGGATCCCACTTAACTCGGGCCATCTAGCCGAACAGATTTTCGGATAAATAACCCTCGAGGATGAGATCCCTCGAGGATGATTTCGAAAACAAGATCCATCACAAGTTGCCTTCGGGCCTATTATATAAATCCTTACCCAGCCCTATATATATGTAGTTTTCGCGTTTTCAGTGAGACGAGAGATGGAGAAATCGACTGCACGTACCATGCAGCGGATGCCGTGACAGTCAAAGCGGGCTCTGGATTAGTGCCAGCGGACTGTTCCATTCCTGAGGGATCCTGACAACTCCGCGTTTGAGTTCCTCACACTCGGAGAACGTGGAGGTTTACGGGCACTGTTTAATACAGCGCATGTCCGGACTTGTGGTTCAAAGGGTACTAAAGGCGACTGCCTGAGAGTACTCGGCATTCGTGCTCAAGGCCAGGAGAAATATGGAGGTAAGGAGAGGGCTTAGGATAAAGTTTCACGTGAAGTATTGTAAAAGAAGTGCCGAGAGCGGCATAGTACCAGCAGCAGATCAGTAAGTTCGGGATGCTACCGGGTCCACAGCCCAGTGGCTCCTCAGTAGTGCCCTTTAGAGTATTCACGTAGAGTATATGATGTTTTCTTTCATATGAGAGTTTGCTCTCATAGCCAGCTTGTTATAGTTATTTTATTTTTCAGACCAGTAACACTTGTTACTGACGTGTTTTTATACTATATGTAAATAACAATTACGAGTTGGAGGAGCCAGCTTGGATGGAGGAGCAATGATGTCATTTGTACACATGTCAGTTGATAGAGTAATTAATATTTTGTTATGATGTTATTATCTTGAGAATAGACGTGGAATGCTGAGACATGATATAATGTGATTAATGCTTAAGATATGATGAGAGGACGTAATTAAGTGCTAAAAGATGATGAGATGATGTGAACAAAAATAGATTGGGCAATAGAAGCATGGTGGGTTGAGACCCAAGTTCTAGAATGAGCTACAATATGTTAGATTTTGTATTTTGTATGAATGAAATTGTTTGATAAATAGTTTATATATATATATATATATATATATATATATTTGCATATGTATATTTGACAGGGTGGCCCCTAATTGCATTTTTAGGGGAAACTCTTGTCCGTTATATTTCTAAATTTTTATTAGTTTTATCGGGATTGTCTTGGTGTGTACTTTAGTTTGCATGTCATCCATGTAGTATCATGTTAGGATTCCGTGCATTTATCCATTTATAATGAGTCGTATCTTCATCTTAAGACACTGAGATTAGATCCGCACGAGTTGGGTTCGGGTTAGCCGACTTAACCAGGGCTTGTAACATGCTGGTTCGGTTCATGAGCGTGAACCAGATTTGGAGTGTTACATGATCAAATTTGAAAAATCATCTACATGTCCATAATGTATCAAGACCTTATTAGTGCATAGGTTCGTTGGGCTAGCAAAAGAAATATAAATGGTATGAAAATTTTAAATGATCAATTTATTAAAACTAGTATATATATAATGTTTTTTAAAAAAATTAATACTTTCATAATATATTTTCATTCTATATAATCATGATTAATTTATATGGCCTACTCATGTGCTCTCCAATAAGTAAAGAAAAAAATTCTCTATTTTTCTTATCTTCATTAATTAATCAATTATATTATCTTATAATGTGTTTCTCTTCGAAACTCTTAGATTTTCCATCTAGTATTGGTTCGAAGATCCACAGAATAGGTGGAGATATATAAATAATAATACTCATTAATTACTGAAATTTTCAAAGCTATCATCAAGATTATTTAATGGGTGTTGATTTGCAAATAATTGATTAGATTTTGGAGTCATATTAGTTAAAAGACCTCACAGCTGATTACTACTCTTATCATAAACAAGTTTCAACAAAGGGGCAATTACTATAAAACCATTTTAATAGATAGTTGTGCTTGAAACCGAATAAAAAGCTAGCTTATTGTTATAAACAAAATTATTAAATAATGAATTGCATTGAGGAATAAAAAAAGGACAAACAGAGAAAATTTTGCACGCATTCACATATGGATATGCTTCTACGTGTCATCGCATATTGTTATGGATAAGCTTCTACGTGTCACATATATGGGAAGTGAGGCCTTGTATGACATCATCGATGACATGCTTATCAGTGTCTCGTGGGCCCCTATGAATTGGGTGGTGTAACAATTATTTATGACGTGCACAGTTTCATTTGCATGCGCTTCTCTGTGTGCCCCTCCTTAAAACTTGGTGGAAGATAGAAAATAAAATTAAGTGAATAAGAAAAAGAAAAATAAAGAAATTAATCTTTTATTATTTCCTCTCGTGTGTTAGACTAGAAAGAAAGAAAATTTTACGTAGTATTATTCTTACTTTCACTCTCCTTATTTTATATTTGTAAAAAAATAATTATGAAAAAAAATTATATCAAGAGATTTATTTTTCTCACATTTTCTTGAAAATTAAACAAACAAAAATATAAGAAAATACAATTGTTTTTCTCTTTTTCACAATCCAAACATATCCTAAATTGTGGATTCGAGTCGGTGGCACTGTTTGATTATTGATATGAACAGCCACCATTAATGGCATGTGGAGCATCCATTCTCACGTCAGACTCAGAAGAAAAAGTGAGAATAACAGTGTACATATTCTATCACTAATACTTTTCACCACTAGAAGACCGTGGATGGAGTGAAGAACATCCACTGCTCCATGGCCCATGGACCATGGTGGCCATGAGTCCACCATTTTGTTCTTGTATTGGGCAGGAGGCAATCATAAAAGAGGGAACCTCTTGATTGAACTTTTGATTTTTTTTTCAACATGAACCTCTTGAACTTTGTCATTTCTTGATCACACACAATACATACCAAGCCACAAAGTCAAAGCAATCTTATAATCTGCAGAAGAAACACAACGACAGAGTGAAATTTGTGGTTTCATTAGATCATTTCTAACATGGGAGTACAAGACTTTAAATAAGAGTCTCAAACCATGAATCATCAGATGCATAATGAAGTCCCCTTCCTCACTTTACATGTTCAAACCCCAATTTGTTACCTCCTCTCAAAACCAAATTTGACTAACATAAACATAAGATAATGCATACATATAGGTTAGATCAGTACTTCTTTATTGAATGAGCCCCTATGCAAGCTGCTCAATTTTTTTACATTATCATCCCAATCAAATTGTGAGAATTAGTATCCCCATACTTAGAGGAACAATGTGGTGACCAAGCCATGCAACTTAAACTTCTCCATCAGCATCTTCCTCACCACTGGATCTTTTCTTCTTCATTCCTTCCTTGAAGCTTGATGCACTTGTACCACTTAGCACAAGCAATGTAGATGAAGAAATTGACAGTGGTAAGGGCAGCAAGGAGGAAGTAAAACCTATCCAGATGGCCCTTGTTGAGGTTCCCAGGGATCCATCCAGGTCGTGTCATCACCTGTGGTAATCTCCATAACCAGGCTCACCAGCAAGCTGCTCACATAGTTCCCCAGGGAAATGGAGGTCATGCACAGGGCACTGCCAAAGCTTTTGAGCCCATCTGGTGCCTGCCCATTGAAGAATTCCAGCTGCCCAACATACATAAACACCTCAGAAGCTCCAATCAATGTGTATTGAGGGATTTGCCACATGATACTGAGGGAACTAGACTCTTGACAGTGCTTGCAATTGGCATCTGCATGTTTCAACCTGTAGATCTCCACTGTCCCAGCTGAGAGCATGGCTAAGATGGCAATGATCAGTCCAACTCCCATCCTCTCCAACTCTGTGAGTCCTCTGTTTCTCACTCTATACAACAACTGGGTTGATGACCCTTCTGTATAGGAAGATGAAGGTGGCAACACTGAGGATGTCAAAGGCAGACATGCTTGCAGCTGGGATTCTGAAGTTTGAGATGGTTGTGGTCATGGCTGCTCCTTGCTCCACAAAGAGGGAGGCCATTTGAGTGAAAACCACAGAGTAGAGGATGGTGCAGAGCCAGATTGGGAGGAGTCTCAATATGCATTTCACTTCCTCCACTTGAGTAACTGGGCATAGGCGCCAGGGGTTCTGAACTAGCTCTTGGTCCTTGTTCAAATCGTCTGTAGTGATCACTGCAGCTTTGTCCAAAAACCTGTGCCATGGCATTATACAAGTTAACATGTGAACAATGTTTTAACTTTAACATAAGAGAATTTCTTTTATAGGATAATTGAATTCTCACTTGAACCCGGAGGTATGTAACATCTTTCTTCCTGCCTTAGACTCAGATTCCATTAGATTCAATCTCATATAGATCATCATCCCCACTTTGTGTCATCTCCACCCTCCATTTCTTCACTGCAGCTACAAAAACTTGGCCGACCCTAGGAAGTGGGTTCCCACCTGGTTTGAAGTGTCTATACCTATTGGTCCCACAGAGAAAGAGGAGCAAGGCAAGGAAGGCTGACCCACCAGAGGCCCAGAAGCCCAAGGCCCACATCCCCCCATCCTCAAAGTAGCCAAGGATTGTGTTGGAGAAGAGGGAGCCCAGGTTGAGGGCCAAGTAGAAGAAGCTAAAGAAGGCCACCTTAGATTGGCCCTCCTTTTTGTCCTCTTCATCAAACTGATCTGCCCCGAATGTTGCGATCGACGGCTGGTATCCTCCGTTCCCCAGGGCGATCAAATAGATCGCCAGATAGAACACCCCAATCTCCACGGTGGTGTGCGACCCACACCGGGTGAGCAGGTCTCCACATCCGGCCGGTTTTACTAGAAATAGGTAGGATGAGAAAGAGAGCAACACCAATCCCTGCAATTAAAATAAATATACTAATAAAAATGTGATTGTAAATTTTCAATAGTCTTGGCACTTGTCCTAAACCGGTTAGAAAAGAGAATTATTAAATATTTATTGTAACATTAATAAAACTCATTATGAAATTACCGACCTACCCAAGTGCTTGTCTTTATGCACCGAGATACCCTTTTAAACTTAATCAGAAATACATCACACATTCTTCATATTGTTTACATTTGGTGGTTTAGTCACGGGGGAGGCATTTGCACAAACATGCGTGTTGAATGGAAACATTGTAAGGTGGGCATAATCAAAGAATGTGATAAATAACTAAAGTAGATACCCAAAGGCTGTGAGGCATGGCAATCAAGTAAATTATTGTACCAGGACAAAGATGACTTGGAAGATGGCACAGGTCTTATATCGTCCCCAGTAGGAGTCACTAAGGAAGGCGCCAACAAGGGAAAAGATGTAGACAGTGCCGGTCCATTTGCTAACGTTGTTGGCCGCCTCGGCGTTGTCTTGTTGCAGCACTCTGGTGAGGAACAGCACCAGGTTCACCCCCACCCCAAAGAATGCAAGCGTTGCCAGCCCTTGATTCACTGTTACATGTTGTCCATATTCAACATGAGTTAAAACCCACTTTTGATAGTGGTAGAAAGTGTCAAATCCATATCAGACCAGAGTTGGAAATTAGCAGAGAAGAAGGAAGCTTCTCCATGGCTACTAGAGCAGAGTGGTGTTAAGAGAGCTAGATCAGCTAATGCAGTGTATTGTTCCATCTACAATTTCTCTGTGTGATGTGGGCCACTTCTTGCCTCTTTGTTCTAGCTGACAAGCTTCCTTTGGGTAGCTTTTCTTCTTTTCTCTTTTTATCTTTTGCTTAACGGGGAAGAAAAGTTTTGTTCTTTGGCCTTAAAATGCTCATGTCCATTTTTTAGGGAATATTGTGTAACAAATCAAGAGTAATCAAGGGGTATCACAAAAATGTTTAAAGTGTTTTTTACATCTAATTTGGAGATGAAATTGAAAACTAGGAAAGAGACGAATATGAACAAGCTTCCTATCAAAGCAATAAAAGGGTCATCAACATTACTGTCGAAGTTGACCAAACACTCTTTTCCATGGCATGCTGAGTTGTTGTTATCTACCACGCGTGCGACGTGGCCGCTAACAGTGATATATATTAGCACACAATATCACATGGTGTATGCATGCAAATACTTATATTCACAAACAAAAAAGCATTATTGATGAAATTCAAATAGTTATAGTTATTAAGTCGAGATTAAAATATGTACCAAGTACGAGAATTCCAGCTTCCCAGCCACCACTTCTTCCTCTGATAGCTGATCTTCCATGTCGATCAACAGAACCATCTTGTGTAAATTCTTCTTCTACTTGTTTGTTGGTCATCTCCTTCCTTTTGGGCGCTTCTCCCAGTTCAATCATCATCATCTCCTGCAAACAACCCATAATAACTCACAGCTTAATCTTTGCTAGAATGCTTGTCACACACACATATATATCACAACACATGGATGCTCTTCTATTTGTAGACCAATATAATATCAAGGAACACCCACTATTGTTAGGTCCTATTCGCTTCACGAATAATCAATGAAGGCATGCAAAGGCTTGGACAAGAACAGTTAGATAATGCAAAGAAATACCACAACATGAGTGATACTCATATTAATGCATGGTTCTCATGGGTGGAGCAAATATTTGACCAAACGCTGACCTGGTGGGGATTGGCCTCCATTGATGCCAAGTTGGTGAGCTCTTTGTAACCACTCTGGGAGCTAGCTAGCTACAGTTGGTTCAAGTAGAAGAAGAAGAGGTTGGAGAGAAGAGAGGAGGTGGTGAAGAAGG
Organism: Piper betle; assembly: GCA_033002965.1. NCBI lineage: Eukaryota > Viridiplantae > Streptophyta > Magnoliopsida > Piperales > Piperaceae > Piper > Piper betle. The sequence continues at coordinate 8,985 of JAURVB010013014.1, forward strand.
GTGCTGGTGTGGGATATATATAGGAAGGGGTCTGAAAGGTGGATCTTAGAAGTGTATAGTAATGAATGGAGAAACCCATAAGACAAATTATCCAAGTGGTGAGATATGCAGCAGCCATTTGCTAGATCCAAGGGAAAAAAAGGTTGGCGACCATGTTATTTATTGGCCCATGTACATTGATTGAAAGGTGACAGGAAAAGGAGGGAGGGTCTCTTTCTAAAGATCCAACGTCGGATTGATTTCATGACAACAATATATATATGTAGATTAATTTTAACAGATGGATTCCACTAGATGTTTTCCTCGATGAAAATTGTTAAAGTTCAGTTAATACAATTTAATTAGTTTGTTGTTTATAATGTTTTGGACCTTTTGTTTGATAAGTGTGCCTTATATTAATTGTCTATAAGGTAATTGAGACGTAACTAAGCTCTCACAAGTCTTACTCACCTTTTCAGAACAAGTCCCAGGTTGCTAGCCAATTTGAAACTCAACAATATTTCACATAAATGCAAGTGAATAACATTTTCTTTATTGCATAGACATAGTGTAAAAGTACTATAATTTGCTATTTTTTTCAATTTAGTGTAAACGAATAATATTTAACTTTGTCAATGCTAGTACATTGTCATTCTCAGGCCAAATTAATTAAAAAGTGGGGAGAAAGATATTAGCTTATTAGCCATTAAAATTTTGTTATTTGTAATTAGTCACATTAATCATAAATTAGAGTTCATTTGTGATCCTACTCCTTTTATTGGTATACATAAGGTTAAAAAAATAAAGAAAGGGATATTTGGGTATATCAAACTTTTCATCCTTCTCTCCCTTAATTTGTAAATATTTAATGCCTATGATTATACAATTGCTGAAGGTTATATTAATTAGTTAGTTAAATATCACTATATATGTAGCTCGTTTATAAGGAACATGAAGTGGAATCAATACTATGGATATACAATATTAGATAAACAAGCAGTACACAAATTCACTAATCACTATGTTTACTTTGCTATCTGTGACATAAACATCGAATCCTTGTGATTATTATTCACAACCATATACATGAAAATGGAACCCTTGGATTTTGCCAAAGCTTTTACCACTAGAATACAACATTTAGGATCAATCAAGATAGCAAGAATAAAGTACTGCATTTGGGTATATTTGATTGTGCAAATTGTCAACAATTAAACTCCATTAATATTGTTCTAGCATCCAATTAACACTTTCTTTTTCACAATTATTTGGAACATGATTCCAAAGCATTTGATAATGGTAACGCAATTTGGTCAGGGTGAGTATCATTCCATTTTTTTATTTGAAAATTTCTCCTCCTCTCCACATGTTCATTTAAATTAATACATTACTATACAATAAAACATTTACCTCTGACATTAATAAATTAACACTATTTAGATAAAAATTATAACGACTGCTCGCTCATCCAATTATGCAATATGGTTCATGGTACAAACAAAAATTCCTACCAAACAATAACCCAACCCCCTCTCCCACATCTCACCCAATATATAGTTTTAAATATTGTACTGGTAACCATATCAGATTTATAGCCGTATATTTAGTTCAATCAAGTCGACTTGGGTTCAACCAAATTCTAAAATTATCAAAAAATATTTTATTAAATATTAAAATATATATTATCATCAATATTTTATTAATTACCAGTTAAAATATCGAGATTTGTAACAAAAAATAGATTTTGTAAAAAAATTATTTAAAAAAACTAATATAAATTAAAATGATACGAAAGCTTAAACCGTATTAGATTGGAAAATGATGTGAAATGTACTAGGTACAACCTAATAGTATGATACAATATTTAAAATTACGAATCCCCCGCTACAAAAATACAAGGCGTTCTATATGTTGACATATTATTTTTAAACCACACGAGGAATTTCCTTTATTTTGAAGCCATACCAGATATTTCCTTGCCATTCAACAATCCACTAATTGTGGAAAATACATTTTTTCAAGGCAATAAAGTTATAGATTAGTATTAATATAAAAATTAGGGTTGATATATATTTGAGTCCTAGCCTATGCTACCGTGAAATAGTATCTATGGTAAAGACTGCCTTAAAAATATCAACGACAAGTATGATTATGGTTTTTAATCACAGGGAAAGATTCTTGTAGCTGGGTTTTTTATTTTCCAAATTAAGCAGATTATTAATGCAGGTTAACCATAGAAATGGGCTTCTTTTTTTACTGAATTTTAAAAAATTATATGCTAAAGATAAAGTTAGGACAACATATCAAGGACGAATGTCACTATTCATGATAGCTCATCTTGATAACCACACGCAGACTTATATCCCCTTTAAATACATCATATGATTTGTGAACAACGGTTCAAAGTTCAAGCTTCTTTAGAAAGAAAATTCAAGATTCCCAAGTATTGAAGAAGACGTTCGAATAAAAAATTCAACCCAAAAAAAAACCCATTATATTTATTCATCTGCCATGCACAAGAAACAATCCAGCATGGGAGTTGAAGCTTCCCAGTGGCCGCTGCAAATGAAAATTATGATAAGATACAGAAATACAACTGTATCAAAGCTGTAACCAGCACTGAAAAGGAAATGAAAACTGAAAGCCAAGAGGTCGTATTCATTTTCGACACGACTTATCGGCATAAAATACAGACTTTTTGTCCCCTAAAACTATATAATTGTTGATATTTGTCACATCAGTCAAAACATGCAACAATGTTTCGTAGTAATAAGTTGAAAGACAGATCCCCATTCCTCTTCCTCACTCATCTGTTTATCATCAGTAAGCAAGATTAGGAGCGTGGCCTTTCTGGGTATTGTCCCACACACAAGTTGAGATGGTGGGAGTTGTAGTGACTGCGTTGGATGCACTATACATGGACAAAAATAGAGGTCCATATCCGTGGCTAGGGTGTCCAAAATTGACTGGGGCAGGCACATTTAGGGATGTGTCATTGTCTCCTGGGAGGGACACCTTTTACGTAGACGTGCTCCCATTTTTCTCCCCAGAAACAGCCTTTGCTCACAATGGCCCCAATGTCACCAACTCATTTGCACAGGCTTACCACCAAAACCATTAATCTCGGCTTAGTGTTCATGTATTGCTTGTAAGCTGCATCGGTGACGGCTTGTCTTGTTTATATATGTGCGCTAAATGAATCAAAAAATTAATAATTTGATTGAAGATAATTTTGTAGGCTGATGGTAATTAATTAAGGATAAAACCGGGTCAGATCAATTAAAATATGCTATTGTGGAACTTATAGTGATCCTATTACAACCTTGCAATTGTGTTCATGTAGTCTATGGTTTAATCATAAGCGTGCTCAATTCCGAATATTTTATGTATTTTACAAGTGGGTTATCGTGTATAACATAGTTTAAAAACTTTAAACTTAGAACTCGGGGTGGCATGTTGTGTTGTGGAGTCGTCTCAAAGTTATTTCAAACAGATTCGAAAGTTATTTATATTAATTTTTTAAATTATATTAATAAAAAGTTGAATAAAATTAATATATATATTCTTTTGATACTTACAATTGATAAATATATGATTATATTACTTAACATGCATTATAAAAAATAATAATATGTTTGTAGCTTTAATTATGAAATGAGAGTCAATTATATATGTTTTAGAGTAATCTGAGTTTAATTCTACAATGTACGGAGTGGAGTCAACATGGAGAGTTTTTGGAAGTCAAAAAGAATTTTAAAACTATCGTTACTTACTATATTTAATTTAATAGAGATAAATTAGTGACTTAAATTGTACCAATTTGGAGGCAAAGCTGGCATGTAGTCTTCTGGCGGTCTATTATTTCATTCCTGATTTGTTTTGGAGTAGAATTTCATGGTCAAGTTTGGTAAATTGTGTGTTCTTCAAATGTGATTTTTACATTTTGCATCAAAATAAAATGACTCAGAATTTCATAAAAGAAATGTAAATTTAAATGATTTAGCCTTGATCCAAAAAGTCGAGGATGCAAGAAAAGAAAACTATTTAATATTTAAAACTTATAGTTTAATTATTTTGTCAGGCATACACACTTTGGTGGGATTTCAGTTTCATGGATAGTTAATTGGCTCTAATATCCTATTAAATTCAGATGGTTCCATCACTTGTACCAAATGTTCTAGTTATTTGAAAAATTACCCATTTAAAATTTATTTTAATAAGAACAATTTCATAGCTGCTTATTCATCAAATAACAAAGAGCATTGTTTATAAAATGAGATCAATGCCGTCGGTGGATATTTGATTCCAGTTAAGATTAAACTATATAAAACAAACTCCACACTGTCCACCTTTTTAGCTAGTGGCCTCTTCTTATCTGCATCTATGATATCAACCATACAAAAGGGTGACTACATACGCAGTCTAGACTAGCTTAGCATGCTCATGAAATATTCTTGCATATATCTTATCTAATAGTGATTCAATATTGTAATGTAGAACTGGGTCCAGATGATGAGACCATGCTCTATCACATTATAGTCATCAAGATGCAAGATTGTGCTTTTGAATCCCCCTCACTAAATTGGATTGTTTAACTATACGCTGCTTTGGTGGATCATATAGTGCTTGCATGAAGCCACTGTTTTTTTGTTCTAGCGGCGGTAATGTGTTGCAAATGTGACTGATATGACTGTTAATTGTTAGGTCACCAATTTGATTTTGACACAAGGGTATGCAATGTGTGATATGGTTAATGAATTGTGATGGCATATACCACTAAGAACATGGTTTTATAACATTTCCATGAGCTTTCTATATCAATATATTTGCTTATGTGTTAGATAAAAGATTTTATGGGTTGAGCTCTATCTCACGGCTTTCCAATTGCTTTGCTCCAACTCTTGACTAGCTATTGTGATCAAGAAGGCTTCATGTGGGGATGTTCAAATCTGTGAATAATACCTGCAAGAACAGATGGGGACACACATTAACATCATTGTGTCGTTTTGGGTTGCATGATTTCTGTACGTTAGTAGTGCCCTTGTTTGGTTGAGATCTTGAGTCATGTGCATATCTATGTATCATATATATATATGGTTTCCTAGTCTTACGGAGTTAATTAATTGTAAGTGCTCTTCACTCATCACATTACCTAATTTCATCTACCTCAACTATATATTTTGATATGTAATCCACATTAACAACTAGATCATCACTATATATTAGCTGTTCATCTTTGAACTTCAAGCACTAGACTAGAGACAACCACTTTTCTTAATTAAAAATTGATGTTTCCATGCAGGCATTTAATTCTCATTTTTCATACTTGCTTGCTTTTTCTAGTATCATGAGAAAAATAAACACATGTACAAATGTGTTAATCAATGGAGTGGCTTGTGAAAGATATTTGTTGATGTGCATGTACTTGTGTACATACATTATCTGGCCGACCTTCCATTTATGTCATTGCTGTTAATATCACTCTGACTGCATTTAATAGATTGCAGAAATAATTGACCTATAGCAGAAATAATTGATCAATTGGAAAAATTATGTTGATCATCGAGCGAAGCATTCTAGGGGGCAGACTTTTTGGAAAGCGATGTAATATTACAGTCCGAAGAAGTCACTAAATTCAATAAAGAGTAAAAGTAGGTAGTCCAATGTAACATTACTATTTTGTTGTACCAAAAACTTTGGCAACGCAGTGACGTCCCCAGTTGTGTCACTCCTGGGAGTGGCCAAGTGCGGCTCTTTGTTGTACGAGTCTCACATACATGAATTACAGTTTAATTGTCACAAATTGGCTACTTTGAATCAGAACTTGTCAACAAAATCCGATGGTTAAAAACACCCTCAACGGCTATGCACCACGGATTTGAAACAGTTGCTTCGCCACCCACCATGGCTGGTTGTCGGATGTGATGCTACCAACGTTGGCCAAATATACAGGGAGGAAAAGGGGTCCCTAGATGAAGTACTGTTCCCCAACAGTTGTTTCGCCGCCCACCATGGCTGGTTCTCCGATGGGACGCTACCAACGTTGGCCAAATATACAGGGAGGAAAAGGGGTTCCAAGATGAAGTACTGTTCCCAATCCTTAATTATTTTACTGCTAAAACTTGTTTTTATGCTAAACAAAGTAGAAGTTATAAAAGAGGATTCCAGCTCACAAGTCTGCTAAATATGTTTTTGTCCAACTAAGGGATAAAACAGAGGTCCTGGCTAATAACAAAAGTCCAAGAGGGTTGTTTATTCTACAACCATATTGATAGCAGATTAATATTTAGAGGAACGAATTTTTACCCAATTTTTGTTCATAGCTAGGCAGAGATGAAAACCATCTGAAACAGTCAATGACCCACTAAGTGGAGGAGGGTCTTCAAGAGAATGATGAAGGCCAAAATAAAAGTAGAAGAATAAAAAATTTAAGAGAAAGTTCCCCGTGTAAGAAGATGAAGAGTACGATATTAGAAAACATGTATTAGAAAAGATGAACAAATAGAGAATGCACATAAACGATATATCATTATATGTTGTTTGGATATCATCAATGTAGGGACTAAAAAAAGAACTCCTAAGCTTAAACAAATTTAAATTAGAATGAAGAAAGTGTTGAAAAATATGCGCTCTAACGGAAGCAACCCAAATAAAATATCTCTCTTCGAAACAAAATAAAAATAAATATAAAATAAAATAAGATATACCAAGATATAAAAATAAATGAAAAATTTCCCATTAATTAATTTTAATTAAAAAACTCTTTTATAATCAATATATCAAAAATATCATTTGAGAAAACTCTCCCAAAACTAATCAAATCAACAACAATAAATTTTAAAAATAAATCTTGAAAAAATAAAATATGAAAAATTAAAAAAATAACATACACTTCAATTGAAATATAAATCAACTTCACACCTTAGATTATAATCAATATTTAACTTTAAAATTATGAAATACTTTACCAAACTCTCCTTTTATGAGCCAAAAATACTCTATAACACTCAAGATATTGTTGTCTTACTCAAAGATTGATCTATCCACCTATTTATAGAATATGAGTGGAAACCATAAAGTCTCCTCATTAGAAGTATAACCACAAACCAACTATAAATTAAACATAACCACCAACTACAAGTGTGAAAAACTAAGAGTCAAAAGTGTCTATTTGGATTTTCAATGAGAACGAGTTAGACAAAATTGTAGGAAAACTATCCGCACCAACTACACTTTGACAAAAATAATGATTGTCCTTAGTCATAATTTTCATCAGCATATCTAAACTATTTTTGTTAGTATGAACCTTGTTCAACTCTAACAACTTTTTATTCAATGCATCTTTGACTCAATGATATCGAACATCTATATGTTTACTCCTTGAATAAAAATTAAAGTTCTTATTCAAATGTATGGTATTTTGACTATCACAAAGTACTTCATACTTATCTTGTCTTATGCTAATTTCATTCAAAAATATCTTTAACCATAAAACCTATTTGCAGGCTTATGTAATTACATTGAATTCAACTTCAGTTGTGGACAGACCCACACTTTTGCAACTTGATTTGCCAAGAAACAACATTGTCAACAAAAGTAATAATAAACCTAGAAGTTGACCTCCTAGAGTTAGAATCACCAGCTATATTTACATCATTATAACATGATAATATAGGTTTACCTTAGCCAAAGCATAAACATAGCTTGGAAGTTCTTCTAAAATATCTTAATATCAGCTTAACTGCCTGTTAATACTCTCTGTCCAAATTAGATAAATGTCCACTTAGTGCCCTGATAGTATATGTCATATCTAGTTTAGTATAAATCATATCATATATAAGACTCCCTCCAACAGATGCATAAGGGGCCCTTTTTATCTCATATGTCTCTATTTCACTTAGCTCAGTCTTATCCAATTTGAATTAAGCTCCTAGTGGAACAACAATCGGTTTGACTTTTGAGTCGCTCAAGTACCTTTTCAATGCATTTCTTTTTGGATAGCTAAATCTTCTTAGCCTTTCTATCCTGCCTGATGGACACGCCAAGAATTTGCCTAAGTGGACCCAAATCCTTCAAAACAATGGGCATGCCCAAACTCTTCTTCAAATCTACAATTCTTGATTTATCTAGTCAAAGAATCAACATATCATTAATATCAAGAAGCAAAATGATAAAGTCATTCTCGCCAAATTTCTTGATAAATACACAATGATCTAATACAGTTTTGTTATACACTTGACTCTTCATAAAAGAATTAAACTTCTTCTACCATTGTCTGGGAGCTTGCTTGAGGTCATACAAGCTCTTCTTCAACCTATACACCATTTATGTAAAACCCGACCCGTCAGTTCGGTGTTTTTGTGACTGGTTTAGCTTTGGTTTGATTCGGTTAGTGTTCAACCAGTCCGTTTCAATTGTGTTGGTGCTAAGTGGGTCCTTGTGTATTGTTGTGGGACTTGGGCATTGGGGATGCCCACCGTTGAATTTTATCCGGTCAGCCCCAATTACTAAGTCATGACTTTGTTGTTGTTCTGGGTGTTTAGTTAGCCTAGGTTTGTGTGTCACGTTAGAGTTGTCTCAGATGCATCTCAGTGTACCCTCGAGCCCTAGTCGAGTGTTAGAAGCCTCCCATGCCTATTTTCCTCCCTTTCGCTTCTTCTTCTCCTTTTTCAACTCCCTTTTATTTTATTTTTTTTCTTTTTCTTCATGTCGAGGTTTAAGTGCTAGCGCAAAGGCCCTGTCCCAACACCCTTGCACCCAACACATAGAAGCGGCATGTAACTTCCCAATGCCTTTGTGCTGCCAAGGTGCCTTTGTGTTGGCACCCAAAACTTGCTTTTAAAAGCCGCCAACCACCCAAACCCTCACGTCTCCCTTTTCCCCTTCTCCTCTTCCCTTGGCCGCTGTCTATCCCCCTTTTCCTCCCTCTTCCCCCTCTTTTCCACCCCTTTTCTCCTACACTCTCTTCCTTCTTTCCCCCTTTCTCCCCCTTCTCTTTCTCGTCTTCCCGGTGCACTTTTCTCCTCTTGTTTTGGTTGTTTTACATGATTTGCATTGCTACATGTAGCTATTGGTAGAATCCTATAGATTATCTCATTGTGATTATTTTGGTATATTATTTGATACACTTTACATGTTAGATCATTATAAAATTTGATTTTTATATAAAATTTGCACTTTTATTGTTGTTTGGAATGTGTATTGTACATTTGTTGATTGTGTGTGGTAAAATATTTTTAAATTAAATAATCAAAGTTGTAATAATAAAAATATGTGAACTTTATAATTTGGATAGCATACGAGTCGCCTCGGATCACACACCAATTATAAATAATCAAATAAGCAACTAAATAATAATTTTTGTGTGTTTAATTTTAAAATGAAACGACCATGTGATCTTAATTAATTCCACAATAAAATTAAAGAATTTATGAAATGATGAAAGATTTAATTAATGAAAATTATTAATTGCACAGTTGGGTTGGGCAACTACGACATCTCAATTTGGCTTGGCGATTCAACTGTTGGGTTGCCTACTAATTTACCAATCAAATCATATTATTTTAATAATGATTCAAATACTACGATACTGTTTAGTATATTAGGATATCTCAAGTTTAGGCTTCTAGATCCCTGGACACATTGACATCTTTTGACATCTCAATTGTGTGGTTTATGCCTAGATAATGTTCCTAATATACTGATATCACAGTTATAATTTCAGGATATAGTTTATTAACCTGTTTAGTTTATTGCACGATATGAGATTACACGTGCAAGAACAGTTATTAGATCAGATCAGCGTGCATTTATCTATTGCATGTCATGCATCCTTGATGCATATAGGACATTTCATACATTGCATGCATTCATCATCCAGGAGCATGTAGCTGTCCGCATAGCTAGGCCACTTGGAGATGGGCTTAGTGCAGTTTGACTAGGAGCTCTTCCCATGTCCATTAGGACTCTATTCTACTTGATTTGTGTTTGGCTCACGTGATTAGATTTATATCGTAAAATATAGTTAGTGACATTTTATTTGATCCCAATACTTACGGTTCATTTAACCAATATTCTGGACTAATAAAACCTCAAGGATAAGATTCTTTTTATGAGTTTATGAAAGATTATAAGATCCAGTTCAAAGTCACACTTTAGCACTATATAAAATGTCCTTTCCTAGACACTTGATGTACATGTTACGTTTTTGGATTTTTACTTGCATGCAAGATGGATGGGATGTACATATCATCGAGGGGCCCGGTTGGTACCCACTTGTAGTACTCAGTGACAGTCTTATATATATGATATCAGCATACTAGCATACATGGAGTGTATATCCAACAATATTCGATATGTTGCCTCTGTCGAGTATATCTAGGTCGCACAATGTTATAGTGATTAACAGCTAGGCCATATTAGCTATATTACCTTCATATTACCACGAGCTATTATCATGCCTGTATGCACGAATTATTAGCAATTATGATTAGGCCCTATTGGCAACTTGCTTATGATCATTAAGTTGTGGAGGAGTTGTCGTTTCTTTCAATTTCTCATGGATAGCTATTTTATCCATTTGTCAGTATTGGAATTTTTCCTATTAATTATTTGGGATTTAGTGATACTCGTTGCTAATGCATTTTCTTATATTATGCAGGTGAGTAGGATTGGTGTTGGCCACTGTAGCTGTGCAGATCACGAGGACTCTGTAGATGCTGGGCCGATGTTTTGGTTGTGATCTTTTTGTTTGTGTGTTGCATCCCGTGGGGACTTCTTTATCTACTGGATATCTATATATATATTATTTCTGTTGATGTCTTCAAATGATGGATCATGTTGTGTTGTGGCTGTGTGGCCTTGAGAATTGTGTTGTGACCTATACCAGTTTTTGCCTTGTAATGACAATATGACTATTTGCTAGTTTTTGTGTACCTAACTGTATTTACTCTGATTTGATGACGGAATACTCTTGGGTATGCAACTCTTAACTTATTTTGTGGAGGATAGTCCAAGCCCCAAAGTTTGAAAACTAATGGTTAAATAATCCAGCTATACGAGACAATGCTACTTGTACAAGTACATGGAGCAAAAAGGAACTTGGATTGGAGGAGCTTATGTGATTGTTGTAACTGTAAGAGAAGGACCCCTTGTGAAGACCATGCAAGCCCAACGCCTAATGAATGTGAAATTTGTGCTAATGTGTTGTAAATGATCTCAGAATGTGGTGTAATGCCTTAGAAATATTTTTCTGAATGTTAAATGATATTATGAGATATTTTTAGATTATTTAGTGATTGAATGATAATTATATAGTTTGTGTAATTTTTCCATAGTCCTATTTATAAGGGAGACTCTATTGGATTTTCTCCAGAAGTTTAGTTTCATTTGTAAATTTGACTCATCTGGATGTTCTATTTTAATAAATCAAACCTAGGTATCTTGCATGCATTGTAGTGTTATTTGCGCATTAGATTCTCTCGGGTTTTGACTTTTGATGCATTGAGTGGTTAGGACCTTATTGTGTTGGTCTTCCATTTTAGTGAATCATGAATTATTATCTCGAAATTTATCGGTTCACTGAGGCGGGCCGAATCAAGATGTTACAATCTGTTTCTTCTCGTTCAACATCCTCGCGTTATTTCATATAGATTGTTTCATCAAGATCACCATGGAGATATAGTTTTCACATCTAACTATTACACCTCCAAATATATATTTGCAGCCAAACCTAGAACAACCAATTGAAGACATTTTCACAATGGGTGAAAATTTTTGCTAAAGTCAATCCCTTTCTTTTGTCCGAAAGCTTTCATTACAAGTCTTGCCTTATACCTTGGTTGTGAGTTACCTTCTTCATACTTAAGTTGATAAACCCACTTGTTCTTCAAGGCTTTTATCCCCTTATAAAGATTCATAAGCTTATAGGTCTTATTCCCATGCAACGACTTCAGTTCCTCTCGAATAGCACCTACCTATTTCTCTCTTTGTGACCAAGAGCTTCACTAAAGTCTTTACGCTCACCACTTTCAGTGAATGTCACATAAAGACTTTGTGTAACATCCTAATTTTTTTTATCTAGTGGCAGACTGAAATGCGATATTTAAAAATTTATAAAGTTAAAAATTTAACTATTATTGTACAAGCTTCACGGAAGCGGATTTCAAAATCATAGGCTAGAACCACTCCATGACCAACTAAAATCATATATACATACATAATCATACATATTGTGCGAAAACAGGGCACCACGTGGAGCCCGGACAACTCAACAAAGCATACAATGTGTCATAAACATATACATGTACCAAAATCTAGTCGACGGTAACATGTCCGTATCATACTTAAAAACATATATATGTACCAGAATCTAGTCGACAATAACATACCTGTATCATACTTAAACATAAACATGTACCGGAATCTAGTCATTAAACATGTCTGTATCATATATAAACATACACATGTATTGGGAATCTAGTCGACGGTAACATGCCTGTATCTGTATCATACATAAACATATACATGTATTGGGAATCTAGTCGATGGTAACATGCACGTATCATATATAAACATAAACATGTACTAGAATCTAGTCAACAGTAACATAATGGTTCTAGTAAGATCATAAAGAAAACCACACATACACGTACCTATAATGGTGTATGGACCAACATGGTAACCCATGACCAGTAAATCAAACTAAAAATCTAATAACTTAATATAAGAAAATATGCACTTCAAAGTATGGTTGACATACAGGTATGTCGACGTACAACCATCTTTAATTGTAAACTTTGACAAACTTCAGAACCAACGACCATGTTGAGAAACTCAACAAAGGTGGTTGTTTCTGTAACACCCCGTTTTGGCTCACCCGTGAACCGACCCGGAAATGTCACCAGCGACAGAACCGTTCGCTAATCTACTTGGTTCAGTTAAGCCGACCCGGATCTGCCCTCGGCATCTCAAGATGGAGATGCAAACATGAAATACATGAATGGGAACAATTGGGTTCTAACGCGGTTCTACATGCATGCTATGTTGTACAAGCAAAAACAAGACAAAACAATAAATGAGAAACCAAAAGAAAATATATACTACTACGTAAAAACGGACAGAGTTTTCCCTAAAAGTGCAATAAGGGCCAACCTGTCCACAACAAAGGTATATAAATATTTTATCAAAATACGACAAAACATAACAATCTACCATGGCATTCCATTATTATCTCATTTGTTTTCATCTAAGCCGAGGCTGAACCCAAGGCTCCCTGCTCATTCACATCTATCCGTTCATTTCATAACAGGCAATTCATCCAAACAAATACATCTAAATTATCATTCACATAGCATTAACACATCATCATTATACGTTACACGCGGCAGGTACATGTGTGCGCGGTTCCGTGCTGCTCCTCCACAGTCCCGACAGCTTTCATCGCTTGCATTCCTCACCTACATATATATAGAAAAACCGGTAGTAACGAGTGTTACCGGCCCGAAAAATAACTAATATCAATTTGGCACAGGAGAGCAAACTCTCGTGTTGAATGAAAACCATATACTTCCTCAAGAACTCTCATCAGGGCACATATGGGAGCCGTCGCCCTCGGGTCGACAGCGTCCCCCTTTCTTTCTCATTCTCATACCTTGGCCATTTCTCTATCGCTTCTCTTCTTGCATCAAATCTCATTCCTTTTCGCCCTCTACACCTTCCATATTACTCCTAGCCTTGAGCATGAAGGCCGAGCACTCTCAGGCAGTCGCCTTTAGTACCCTTTGAAACCACAAGTCTAGACATGCACTGCATTGCAGTACCCGTGAACCTCCACACTTCTCCGGGTTTGAGGAACTCAAAGGTGGAGTTGTCAGGATCCATCGGGAATGAAACGGCCCACACACCATTCCAGAGCCCACTATCGACTCACACGTGCCCGCTCGCGTAGCACGGTAGTCGGATTTCCCTCATTCAATCTCTCACTGAAAACGCAAAAACTATACATATGTATATAGGTCTAGGTTGGGATTTATACAATAGGCCCGAAGGCATCGTGAGCTGGATCTGAAGTTCGAAAACAAACTCGAGGGATCTCATCCTCGAGGGTTATTAATCCGAAAAACTGTTGGCTAAATGGCCCGAGTTAAGTGGGATCCGATAAAATGCCACTTAACTCATCCTGCACATGATAAATCAAATACACAATAGAGCAGCATTAAAAAATAGAGATGAGTCCTAAACGGACCTGGTAGAAGCTCCAAACGGGTCCACGCGCCTAGGCGGCGAGCTCCTACACCGTACCTACACAATCAAGCTAAAAACTAACGCCCGCATGATGAATCACACATCCTATAGCATGCACACATAATCAACACAATCACGCATCAATTATCACACATTCATCCTAAGTCAATTCTAGTGAGTTTTCAATCTACGTCTCATGAAATCAGGGTAATTAATTAGTTCACCTAATTAATTCCTTGCTTTTCGATTTGAGCACTCATCAATCAACCAATTTCATAATTTTTATTAAATTACACACAAACATACAGACATGTCAAAAACATGAAGATTCATCAATTATCTAGTCTAGCATGCTTCCCTAATAATTATAAATTTTAAGAATTTATGTCGGAGTAATTTATACCTCGCGTCGTCAAAAATTGGTGACGGCTAGGGTTTCCATTTCGTGGCTCGAAACTAATTCGGCACCGCGGTGTCCGAAGTCCAATCGGATTCGATTGGGTGCGTTCGGCGGATGATCCGGTGAATTTCCCACGAATCCAATTTTTCGGCGGTTCCGGCGGTTTTTCGGGGAGTGTCGGCGGTTTTCCGGCGATGATTCGGGATGGAGCAATCAGGGGGTCTATCGGCACCAGCTCGACAAGCTTGGTCCGATGGTGGTGTCAAACAAAGTAGCCGGGGCTGGAGATGGCTGTCGGCGGCGGCATCGAAAGTGGGTGGCGATGGCGGAGTGCTCCAATCGGGGCTGCGGCAGGCCTCGACGGCGGTCGGGATGATGGGGGAAACGTCGGTGACGGCAAGGGGTTGGTCATCGGGCTCACAGTGGCGGCAGCGCGGCCCGGACGGTGGCAAATTGACGAGGGAGGGTGTCGCGGCTTGTGGGGCGATTCCGGGGTGGGTCGTGGCGGCACGACGACTGCACTGCGGGGTGGGGCGGTGTTGATCGGCGGCTGCACAACGTCGATAGCGGCAACGGTGGCAATGACACAAGGTGGCGGTGATGGGGTTTGGGTGAGGAAGTGTCAAGAAAAAGAAAAATACCCTCAATGGCAAACTCGTAAATAAGTATTGACTCGATTCCTACTCGAGTCAAAATAATAACTAGTTCGCAATAAATTCTAAAAAAATCTAGAAAGATATGGGAAAAATCCCGTAAAATTAGACGAACACAGCAACATCCAAATGATATGTTCTATAACTAATAACCCACCCAAATATAATCTAACGCCTCCTAACACGTTATTCGGCCTAAAACTATTTCTACGATCAAACATATAAAAAGAAAAAAATACTGCACACTTTCATATATTCTGATAACTAATTTCTCACCATCTTCTTGACGTTATCATCATATATTCAGGTACACCTGACTCTCGTCGCTCATAACTCACAGCTGGCCTTGACTCAGCATGCGGTTTATGAACTGACTCGACTCGAACTAACGGTCGAATCGACTGGTTAGGTAACGTAAAACCCTGATTCGAGTCACGGGTTTTACAGTTTCAAATAAGTTCTCCCCCATCTCAGTTGAGAAGGATATACTTATATAGACATAGTTAGCTGTGTGAAATGAAAAGGTAAGTAATGAAAGGTCATAGTAAATAAAACTTATAAAATACATACACATTCTGTATTGTATGAAATACGAAAAGAAAATAATAATATGTATTAAAAATAATTCATAAATATTAATAAATTAAATTAATATAATAATATTTAAGATTCGTTTCGAGATAAAATAACTTATTTATTTTCAGGGTTTTATAATATCCCCAACTCGAGAATTTTTGTCCTAGAAAATATATTAAAGTCATAATAAAAATATCGCCCAATCGTCAAATATATTGGATCAAATATTTCCAAGACCTCAGTAAAGTATTCAATAATAAACAAGCTTGTCAAGAATTATCAAGAGGCATATTCAAACTAGGCAATTGAGTTAATATACCTTGCATCTCATTGATATAGTCAATGACATCTGTCCCATCCTTGTACCGAAGATTCATCAACCTTCTAACTACATCTTTTGGTTCCCATGAGTGTCTCTCTCTTACATATACGAGAGCTTATCCTAAAACTCATTGGTAGACTTTGATCTAGTCACATGGTTATATACATTCTATTCTACATGTTATTTGATCAAAGTCATGCACTTCTTGTCCATCTTAATCCATTCGATCGTGACACTTGACTCAGCTTCAGCAGTCGGTGAAGGAGGAAGAACGGTAGGAACTTTCTCTTCACAACTACAGTAGTACTCAATGGTAGACTAGAACTCTACAACCCAAGCAGACGAAGAATTAGATGATACAACTCCTTAGTGAATAAATAATCAATCATATGACCCTTTTAGTAATGTCAATTAGGCTTAACCTTAAGGGCGACCATCTTAACATGTTTATCATCTTTCATCTTAACACAGAAAGGTTACAACTCAAAGCCAAGACAAACTCAAAAACTGGCTCTAATACCACTTGTTAAGGAATAGGCACTCTAGCGAAAACAACCTAAAAGAATATTTCCCCTCGAGATGAAATGAAAATAATTATAAGAAAAAAATGACACATCAAGATATAAAAATAGATAAAAATTTTCCTCCAAATCAAAGAAAAGAAAACTAAAACTAACATGCCTATCAATTTTAACAAAGAAACTCTTACAATAAAGGTATGAAATGTACAATTTGAGAAAACTCACCCGAAACAAATCAGATCAATAACATAGATCTAAAAAATAATTCTTAAAAATAATATATAAAAAATTTTAAAAATAGCATACCCTTAAATTAAGAAAATAACATACACCTTAATTGAAATATGGATCAACTTCACACTTTGATTACGACCCTAATCTTCAATTTAAAATTATGAAAAACTACTCCAAATTCTCCTTCTATGAGCCAAAAATGCTATATAATACTCAAGATTGTTTGACTCAAAGAAGGATCTATCCACCTTTATTTGTGGAAACCATAAAGTCTCTTCATTAAAAGTCATAACCACCAACCAACCATAAGTTACACATAATAATCAACCATAAGTGCAAAAAACTAGGAGTCAAAAGTGGCTATTTGGATTTTCAATGTGAATGGGTGAGGGAACCCAAAAGAATGTGAAATCACAAATCAAAAATTACCGAAATCCTTAAGTTAAACTAAGATTGTCAGAGTTATCTACACACGTACCTTAGGTTCTCTTTTGTAGTCACGGTAGTGTACATTTATAGAGTATAGGAGTGGTGGTTACCAGAATGCATGGTAATATCTTTTATATGAATGATCATTTATAAAAAAGTAGCAACCTTTAGAAAAGGTTTAAATGGTTAATTAATTATTTTCAACAACTCTTATAGGACAAATGAGTTGTAACTCGTATAAATTTTCTCTTTATTGTACCGAATATTATTGCTAGTTATATATATTTTGCAAACTATATGGGCAAACATATACATGTAGTGCATCAAGTTTGTCCCTCTTAATCAAATGAGACTATTCTAAACAAAAATATTTCTTTTTATGATTTTGTGGTAAGTAATTATCTAGGTTGCAAAAATCGACTGATTCCACTCAGAATTGGCCGATTTACATCGGATTGGAATGCATCCCATTAAAAAAATTGTTGAATCGGTTAGTTTAAAAAACAGTCGTTGAATCGGCCAATTCGTACCGATTCAAGGCCGATTTCAAATCGGCGTAAATCGGGAAGAATCGGTTTTTATGGGTAAATGAAAAAATAACTTAGGTATCTTAATGAATAAATTATTTTGCACGGGTAAAAGTGGAATTATAATTTTAAAAACCTAAAATCCCTATACCTCGCCCCCCCCCCTCTGCCTGTCCACCACTGCCCCTTCTGCCTCTGCCCTCTCTCTGTCGCCAACACTTTGCCTCCGGCCTCCCTCCTCCCTCAGCCGCCGCCCCTGTGTGCCTCGGCCTCCCTCCGCCGCTGCTCCCATGTCCGTTGCCCCTCCCTCCGCCGCTCCTCGTATGCCTCGACCTCCCTCCACCACCGCCCCCTTGTGCCTCGGTCCTCCCTCCACCACTGACACCTTTGGCTCCGGCCTCGCTCCTCCCCCCTATGTGCCTCGGCCTCCCTCCGGCATTGCCCCCATGTGAGCCCCTCCCTCCGCCTCTACCTCCCCCGTGTGAGCATTTTTTTAAAAAATTTTTTCATGCTTGCCTTTTCTGTTATATTATTTAACGAAGCAAATGAATTGTTTGAAATATGCATGAGCATTTACTTTACGTGATAGTTTCTTGTTTGTGCCATCTGCAAATTGGTTTTAAGATTGTTATTGTTAATGTTATGCTGTTATGCTGATAAATTTTAGTTTCCTTGTGCCGTTATTGTGAATTGTTATAGTTTCTAGTTACACGATAAATTTGATTTATCTGTTATGCTGATGTTGTTACTGTGAATGTTTTGTTATGAATTGTTTTGTTTTGTTTTGTTATTGTGAATGTTTTGATTTTATAGTTTCCTGTAGTTGATTAATTTAAGATGATGTATAAGCCTTATTACATATTTCCCATTTCTTGTGCTTTAGTTTTATGTGCCATGAAAATTTTTAGTTACATGCTATGACTAAGTTATGTTGAATCTTCTCACCGAAGCCTTGTTGGGACATATAGACGCTGAACATTTTTTGCTAAGTTCTATCGAACCTTCTCACTGGAGCCTTGTTGGGACAGATAGACAATGAACATTTTTGCTTCATTTATTTTCTCAGGATATACGTTTTGTGCATCTTGTATGTCACTTTTTATTGTGAAAGCAGGTTGGCCTTTCAATGCCAGATTTGTCATAGGGAAGATAGATATTAGTTGGGAATATGACACACCAATTGACACATCCAAGAAGCAAGTAACTTGTAACTTTTGTAAAAAAATCATAAGTGGAGGGGTATATTACTTCAAGCAATATATTGCTGGAATCAAAGAAAATGTTGCTACTTGTAAGAAAGTTCCTGAAGCAGATTTATAATAAAATGAAAGACTTTCAAAAGTGTGGAAAAGGCCAAAAAGAAAAAGAAAAGATTAAAGATGAAATATGGTCATATGGTTTGAATGAGTTAGATATGGAAGAGATTGAAGTTTGAGAGAAAATTTAAAAAAGATGTTGGGCATTCTAAGTCTACTGGGAAGAGGAAAACATCTTTTGTTGAAAGTTAGAAGAAGAGTACATCAAAGTAAATGAGAATTTCTATGGCAGTAGAAAAGAAAGCAAAAGAGCAATTGCACACAGCCATTGCTCGATTCTTCTAGCACTGTGCAATTCCTTTATATATTGTAGAGCCGCCTTACTTT
Source organism: Piper betle (assembly GCA_033002965.1). Taxonomy (NCBI): domain Eukaryota; kingdom Viridiplantae; phylum Streptophyta; class Magnoliopsida; order Piperales; family Piperaceae; genus Piper; species Piper betle. The sequence continues at coordinate 28,513 of JAURVB010013014.1, forward strand.
TATAAAATGATTGATGTGGCAGGTAGATATGGTGATCAAAGGATCAAACCTTTGGCAGATATGGTGATCAAGGGATCAAACCTTTGGGAAGTGGTTCTTTATTAGGTAAACTTATTACTGATGAAGTGGCTTTTATAAATGCTAGCTTAGAGGATATAAAAGTATCTTGGAAGACAATGGGTTGTTCTATTATGTCTGATGGGTGGACCAATCAATCTGGTGGAACTCTAATCAATTTTCTAGTTTACTACCTAAGAGGAATGTATTTCCTTGGATCAGTTGATGCTTGAGACGAAAAAAAGGATGTTAGTTATTTGTTTAGTTTACTAGACAAAGTAGTCGAAGATGATGCTAGTTATTTGTTTTAAATAAAGCTTACATCACATTTAAGATTTTATGTATGAATTTTTTAGAATTGAAATAAATAGGGTATGATTTTTTTATGTAGGATGGTTTCTTTGGTACCAATGTTGACAAGAGTGATGATGAAGATGAAGAGGCCTTCGTAGCAAATAAAAGTGGCAGCACATTGAAAACTACAACAAATAATGGAACAGTCAATGACAATATGTCAAACAATGCAACTGCAATTGGATTGTGTTCTACAATGTCTGATGGCTTTTCTTTGCCTTCTCTTCTTAGTGGACTTAATGTTGATATTGATGTATCTATTGACTTACAAAAAAATTTGTCTATGCCTCTTGTACCGAGGGACTTCATATGAGTGGGAGTTCTATGCATCCTTTTACGCAGAGGTCTCGTGTTGATACAGGTGAGAGCTCTACTCTTCCCATTAGTGATAGTAATTCAAACTCCGAAGATGCTTCAGATAATGAATTGGATGATTTAGTATTAACCATGTAAAATTGTGCTAAACCTTGATTTGGTGGACTTGTATTGATGACTTGTTATTATCATTTGATAAAGCACAAATGATAATATATCAAATATTACACTTATGAAATTGTAGTCTTATGATGATAAATAGTAATTATCTTGTGTGCTTATGTTAACTATAAACTTGTGTATTTGTGTTGATAAATTATGTAATTATATATTTTATGTATTTATGTTATGAGTTATCAAATTTTTGTGTAAGACCAATTTTGACCAATTTAACTGAATTAATTCCCGACCGATTTGATCGATTCAGTGACTCCCTCATAAAAAGATACAGACCCCGATTCCAATTTTTGTAACTATGATAATTATAGAAAGTCGAAGGTAACTTTTAATTGTAAGTTGTCAAAATAACTAACTCAAAATCTAAAATTATCAATGAATTATTTAAGAAAAATATCATGGGCCTTAATGATTTATAAGGTGAGACTTAAACATGGATCATGATTACTATCAAACTAATTTTTGATTGAATTTAAACTCATAATCCTCTTAGGCTTATTTTAATCTCTACGGTTAAAATTTTATACCCATGCCACATTAAAAGCACGCTTGAAAAGTCCCCCATATAATTGCATGCAGTTTAAGAGATAAAATTGAAAATTCATGGACCGAAGGGAGAACGTGAGCAACTTCTTTTTATATAGGGGTCGTGACGTCACAGCTTTTCTAGTTTATATATATATATATATATATATATATATATATATATGCTGCTATATAGAGATGTGTTGTTGTGTGCTCCATGAAAATGCAGCGCATCAGCGGCGCATTAAATCTGGGCTGCTAATCCAGATCTGGCGGCCCATCGTCGTTAGCGCCCCCCTGCATGGGCACCCCGCAGCCCGCGGCCCACCCACCACCCACGGGCACCCCGGCACCCCACCCGCCACCGCCCGCGATCCACCGCCGCCACCCACGACCCACTCGCTGCTGCCCCCGCCCGCGGCCACCACGCCACCACCCCCACCACCACCCATGCCTCCACCACCGCTGGCCGGCCACCCCGCCATCGCCCGTGGCCACCACGCCACAGCCTGGGCCTCCACCACCGCTGGCCAGCCACCCTGCCATTGCCCGCGGCCACCACGCCACTGCCCCTGCCACTGCCCCCACCACCGCCCGAGCCTCCACCACCGCCGGCCAGCCATCCCGCCACCGCCCTCGGCCCCTGCCATTGCTCGAACCAGACCGGCCCCTGTTCCGACTCGACTAAATAAAAACTTGACACGATATCGACTCGAGTCAAGTTAATAAAAATTACTCAGTCTCGACTCGAGTAAAATAAATAAATAATTGACTCCGTTTCAACTCGACTTAATAAAAATTGACCCGATATCGACTCGAGTCAAGTTAATAAAAAAATGAGTCGGTCTCGATTGTAGTTAATATTCTTATAATATTTAAATAAATCAGAAACAAGACACAGGAGATCCATCTTATATAACTTTCTTGTATATGATAAATACAAGTACAAACTTACAAGTTACAAAAGTGTGAAATTTGATTAAAGCAAATAACAATTCATGGTAACAAGTTACAAATTTAGAGCTATCATAGTCGTTTTGCATCATTGCTTTGACATTCGCCATCACTGCGTCGACGCCCCTGAATAGACTCCACGACTCCACTTTCAGATAGAACAATTTTTTGCCTACATATTTTAAAAAAAACATGGAAAATAATCACAAAAAATATATATAACAAGCATCAAAAGAAGGGTTTATTAGGTGACATTCTCGTGATACAATTGCAGGGCAAGTGCATTTATCATGCCCAACTCCCCGTTGATTACAACCATGGCATAGCCTATCTTTTCCCAAATGGTCCACTGCAAGTTCCTTACCACTCTTCCATCTATTACCACTTCCTTTTGTCTTTGATTATGCATGTGGATGGACTTGTATTCCATGATGTAGTTGTATTCCATGATGTCGATCATCTACCACATCTTCTACCAATTTTTCTATCTCCAACAATTTTTGCTTGGTGAGTTCAAACTTTTCAGATGACAAATATGCCTTTTTGGCCCATCAATTAAATATACAGTGCAATTCTCCCCAAGTTGAGAATAACGTTTTATTACAATCACCATGAAGTTCCACTGCCTCACCATCAAAAATAACTTCCTTAGCTATGTCAATTGTCCATCCCTTCATGATATACATTTCAGGAAAAAGATCCCCCTCATTCAATCTAAGTACATATAACAAATGTCTACATAAAAAACCTTCACTTTTTAAAAGTTGACCAACTACATGTGCATCTCCTATCAGCTCCTTTGTAAGAAACATGTGCAACCAAGTCTTTATTATTTCTACAACATGTTACATCATACTGTTTAACATCCTCCCCATCTAATTTCTTATGAGATGAGTAACAAACCATAATGTATTGTAGTTCTTCTTGAAACTTATAAAACAGTTTTCGACTATAAACCTTTGCCATCGTACATTCCATATTGAATGGGGTGACCAATTTAGGGCTTTTATATGAACTTTCATATGCTTCTTTTGCCTCATTCAATCTCTGTCTTTTGATAGCTCTCTCAAATCTATGTATAAACTTAATGAGGTTATTTTTTTGTTCACATACCTTGAGTAAAATAAGTTTTGAGATTCACTTCGTTGTGAACTTCTTATACCAGCTAAAAATATACCTTTACTATACATAGGCACCCAAGCATGACGAATTGCATATATGGATTTCAACCACTCATTTTCCTCCACGCAATTGTATTTCATTAATTCACTCCATTGTGATTCAAAGACTTCTTTGTTTTCCACACCATAAATTAAACTATGGAATGGCTCATAAAACTCCTTCCTGTGGGCAATTGCACCTAATTTTTCAGTCTCCTTTTAAGGATATGTCAAATGCAAAGATGATGATATGTTGAAGGAAATATCAATTTAATTGTTTTATCCATTGTAGGATCTTAGTCAGTAACAATTGCCCCAAGATGCCTTCCATCCATGCATTTCAAAAATGTTTCAAAAAGCCACACAAACGATTCTATCTTCTCAGTACACAAAAATGAACATCCATATGTAATTGTTTGCCTGTAATGGTTTACGCCGGTGAATGGGGCAAAAACAAGTGCATATTTATTTGTATTATATGTTGTATAAAAAATGATCACATCTGAGTAAAACTGATAATTTTTTCTTGTAATTCCATCTGCACAAAAACAATGCTTTAATCTACCCTCATCATCTACTTCATAGTAATAAAAAAATAAGTCATTCATCTCTTTCATTTCCTCGAAATGTTCCATCAATAATTGGGCATCAATTTCCTTTATCTTTTTTATATTTTGTTTGCACATTTCTAATATCTTTCCCTGTACAACCAATATTTTCAGCCCCACCTGCTTCAATTTCTAGCACAGACATTAGTTGAGAAGTTTTTATGTTAGCCTCTCTGAATTGGTCAATCAAATTTCGGTGCACACTTGTAACATACCTATGTGACCTAAGAAATTGAATTTTTGATAGTGTAAGGAGTGCATGACTATGTCCTTCTTCGAAATACATGACATTCCATGTGCCCTCTTTATTCTTAGTTACCCTGATGCGTGCTTGACAACCTTCTCTTATTATAGGATGAGTTCTCTTTTTTCCTTTGTCGGTTATTTCTCTTTTTGCTCATCTTCTCTGAAATGTCCTTCTTTAGAACACACGAAGACTTGCGACCATAACTCTTTTGTTCTCTTATGATAATTTGTACTATGTTTACGTATACCAAAACTGGCCATTTTTGAACAACTACTATATAAGTCGAGTGCATTGTCCAAACAATTAAATTGCATTCCAACCTTTGGTTTGAACTCATCTTTTACAATAGGATAAAATGTTGTAATATGTTGGCCTATTTCTTCTTCCTCGTATGCTTTATCTTGAAACTTGTCCATTCTTAAAAAAATATAAAATTTATAAAAACTAAGAATATTTTCAATTAAAATAGATGTAGCAAGCATGCTTTAGTTAAGTCAAAGTATTTTTAAAGGCTTAACTCTAACCCGATTCTCATATTTTGAAAGATGTAATTCTGGCAACCTTGACTCTCTGTGACCTGAAAATATAAATTTAACGTGAAAGAAATATATGCCACAGAAGCTCGTTAAAAAAATTAAAAGAAACCTGTCAAGGGCAGGGTGAATTTGATTGTGGGTCGCTGGATCTGGATCCGGCGGCCCAAGGTGCAGTGCGCTGTATTTTCATGCAGCACACAGCAAGTCGGTGTGTGTGTATATATATGTATATATATATATATATATAGTGAACCTTTTAGATATAAACTTTGAAAACTTGTATTATAACTGTTAATTTTTCATTTAATGGTTTAAATTCAGGAGTTATAGTGGGTATTATGTGTAATTTCCTTAATAACTACCCAATAAAGTTCACTAGATAAAAAATTGATGGTCTTGATTAAAGTTTAGAAAGTTAACATTAAAAAAAGTTTATAATTTATCATTCACGTGTGAGCATATATGTGTGTGTATAGGGTGAGAATTTAAAAACTTAAGAGCTCGTGGTTAGAACGTTGGATATAGATCAACGATGATCATGTTTTTGCTTTGGGAATCATTATCATCATTAATTTTTATCCTAACACAATAAAATTGGGTTCCAAAATTCTCAAATTTTCACTTTATCATTCATATATATATATATATATATATATATATATATATATAAATAAGGCTACACTAATCTTCGCCTCCTTTATATCAGATGAAAATGGCCCACTAATTAAGCACTGTTGATTAATTGTCAGTTCAGTGCAGTGGATGTATACAATGTCCCTTTAAGCTCACAAAAGGAACACATATCATGTCCACATAAGGCAACGTTCACGTTAGTCAATGGGCAGTTGCATCATCCTATTTGGGAACATATAATATACGTGGGATTCACGTATACACCATATGTAGTTCTTGTCAAATCTTCTTTTGTGATCGAACAAATCCCAAAGAAACAGTTACTAGTGCATCCTTTTCCGACATATCCACAGTTATATATACTATATATCAAAGGAAACATGCTGGAACGAATATTTTTGTTTCGGAAGAAAAAATTCTCGGTTGCTGTGGAAATTAAGAAAACCAAAGGGAACCTCAATATCTGCAAATGTTGGGGAAAAAATCAAAGGATTATGATACAAAGATGCTTGAGCTGTATGATGCCCTCCACTCGAAGTTCCATCAATTTGAACAAGAAAATTAAATGGCATCATTTAGTTGAAGTGACATTAAACAATTGCCTTGTTGGGATTGATTAATCATGGGTTAAGCAAGAAAATGACAGGAAGACAATCATCAAAGTAGTTTTTTATCATATTATTTACTAATCTGTAATTTGGATGATTCCTTACTTAGTAGATGAGTCAATATTGTTTACTATTTATAAAAGAAAAGGCATGTCCAAAGAAAATTACCATCATATACTAATATATTTGATGCGGATATAAATATTTACTTTGAGTACTACCTTCCCATTAATTTCTTGCTAAACATGAATTCATCCATTAATTCTAATATTGCATTTCCTTGTCACTTAAACAAAACGGAATTTCATTCTCTCTAGTCTCTACATTTGCAGATAATGATGTTCCCTTTGGCTTTTTGACTTCCAAAAATATGAGAATTTTTCTCAAAAATAATATTCTCCTAGAATGTTCCCTTTGATAAATGCCTAAGTATACGTTGTAAAAGGATGCACTTGTAAGTGCTTCTTTGAATATTGTTCTATCACAAACTAAGATTTGACAGGCACTACATATGGTGCATATAGGAAGATGATGGAGTGCGCTGCCTACTATTGGCAGCGCACCATACGCTGTCAACTATAGGCCATTGGATTTGATCCAACGGAACATAGCAACCCTCCATACCCCCCCGGTTCCATGCATCCGGCCGGCCGCTATGGCTGGGCCCACCCCCAACTACCGCCCCCTGCCACCACCACCCACCTCTCCCCTCTCCCCCGCCGACAACCCCTCCCCCGGCCCGCCGGCCGCCCCTGCCCCCACCAAACACCTCCTACCTCACCCCACTCGACTTGCCCTACCACCGCCCCTCCCGGGCCCATGCCCATTTCTCTCCCCCCCCTTGCCACCCCTGCCCCCGCTCACACCCGTCAGCAAGGGGGAGGGCGGGCTGCGGCAGGTGGGAGTAGGGTAGGGGGAGGGCCCAGCCACAGTGGCCGGCGGTCGTGGGGGGTTGGTCGCGGGTGGTGGTGGGGCCGCAGCTATCGGTGGTCATGCGGCCGGCCGGATCCATGGAAGTGGGGGGGGGTATGGAGGGTCGTTGTGGGCCGTTGGATCAAATCCAATGGCCCATAGTTGGCAACGTATGGTGTGTTGCCAACAGTGGGCAGCACACTCCTTCATCTTTCATATATATATATATATGAGGCCCGCTGGATCTTATTGAGGCCAAAATGTTCCCAAATGGATGTGCAATTAGGCTGATGGAATGTGTAGTAGAAAAACATGCATTTGCCAACTTATATGTTGAGCTTATGGGCATTCTACACTATGTTAATAACTAATTACTCAACAATGTTTAATTAGTAGATTATCCTCATTTGAAAAATACGAGGCAAAGAATACTGCAGCATGTATGTGTGTGTATATATTTGTACTACAAAAAAACTTCTAGGTGTGTTAACCTAATTAAGAACATAAAATCAACTTCATAATGAATAATTGGAAAAGATAGCGAGAAATCAATCAATTCTTACGTCTTTCCACAACAATGCAGGTCCAAAAATGAAAATCCCTCGAGTAGAAAACCAACTCAGACAATTCTGAGAAGACTCAAGAGACGTGTGGTGTTAGGCCCTTTGGGCCTCCAACCAAGCTCTGATATCATTATTAGACCTTTTGGGCCCAAAAGGAACTTGCAATAGGAGTCATGGGTCTCTCTTAATCCAAAAGTTAATTTAAGGAATAAGATTTTCTCATTAACATATGTACAACTCACTAACATCATTCACGATTGATGTGGGCTAAACCCAACATCTGGTACGTACAATCTTTGGAGGAAGTCCATCTTGTTTTTCATCATCCTAATTTTGCCAAAATTTCCTTTACTCATAACTTTGATTAATCAAATTTCTAGGAGAAAGTCTACCTCCAAGCACTCCCTTGCAAAGTTAGTCCTCGTCAAAATTTTTGTTTAAATTACGATAAAAATTAGTATTGGCAGCAACAGCTACTACTCTTATCTCAGTTGCATCCAATGTGAGCCTTGGATTATAAGAATGTTTGGATTATATGGGCATTCTATCAATGCAATGATGTGGGCAGTTTGGCCTACCTATACATGGTGTTCTATCATATAATTATATTAAAAACACAACATAGACTATTGATTCTTCATATAAATGTATTTTTCTTATTCAAAACATTAATGGGACAATAATGTGTAACCTAAAACCTAATCTTGCTTATGCCCAAACCTCTGTAGTAAAATATATAACTCATAAAAGGGGAAAGGGGGATCAACCTCCTCTTATACACCTCTTAAGTTGTCCTCTCATCTTTTTCATGGGTCACATGGGCTCTTCACCTATTTAATTTAATAAACGAGCAAAAATACATGTGCATGCACCGAGTACTATGTCAATAGAGATAAAAGAAAATGAAAATTATAATCACATTCATTATAAATTATTTTTTAATGAATGATTATTGATTTTCAAAATAAATTAAAAGAATCATAATAAAACTTTTTTTTGTAGAATCATAAATTAAAGTAGTCTTTTATGAAAAATTATATTCCCATAAGAATAATCTTTTAAAGAAGATATTGTTTTACGAAGAGGCACGTCTAAAACGAGTATCTTTTTTCAAAATTATATATGAAGCAATGAGACACATCTTGTACGAGTACCTTTTTAAATGGTTGCATCTAAGGAGACACATTTCATAAGAATACCCTTTTAAATGGTTGTTTCCGCTTACAAGCGAGAAGTGAAGAATACCCCTTTTTAAGTTTTCTTTTCAACTTAATAATACTTTCCTCTTCCTAATCTTCTAATTTAACTCAGTATCTCTTAATTTTGAATTGGAACAGGACACATATGACCTATTAAAATTCTTATGGATCTAACCCATATACAACCCATATTAATTCATCTATTAGCCAAACATTTACCCATTAAGGTGTTTGATTAGCATATGTAGAAATTGAGAGCTCAATACGTTTTTCGTTTGAAATCCTTGCATCAAATATCTCTAAAATTATTTCAAATATACCAAAATATAATTAGAACCAAAGTATATATCATGAAAATAATCCATAATCATGTCATACAATAATTTGGAGGAAAATAACTTAGTAGAATATGTTAATAATAATGATATGAAAATATTCTTTATTACAACTTGTCCCAAGAATGGAGATTTGCAGTAAGGAAGGCATTATATCTAGAAATTATCAGGCCTACAATCACCATGTTACTTCTCTACGAATAAGTGAATAACCACATGACCATTCAAGTTTGACTTTTTCCCTTTAACTGATATAAGCATAGAATATATACCAGTGCAACATTCTAGAATTTTGGGAGATATTTTATAAAATTATTCTTCTCTTAAACACTTTATTACTCTTTTAATTTTTTTATTATCGATTTCAATTAAACGATTAGACCCCCACATGGTTTGCCTATTGGGTGTATTCATAGTTTAATCATATATATATTAGATAAAAGTTGAGGAGGTGAAAGGTCTTAGGAGCTTTTAGAGAGCCAACTTAATGCCTTGTGGGAAGAAGTGGAGAATTATGGGATTTAGTGGGGATTAAGATAGCCAACAAGCGAATTTGTGGAGAGGTTACTAAATGAAGTATTACGGGATATGAAGACTTTCCAGCCAATTAACCTAGGGATTGTATCTTTTGAATAGTTGCTAATTATGAGAGTTATAATAGGTGTTTGGTTGGAATAGAAAATTTTCTATAAAATATCTAGATAATTTTGTTACAATTTTTGTATTGCTAAAATTTAAAAAAGTGGCAGAAATGATAAAATTATATATGGAAAGGGAGGGAGAGAGTGATGAGCATTAGAACAAAATAAATTAGGGTTTTGTTTAACATTTTGCAAAGTTTTTTGGAAAAGGCCTATGTCATTTTATATTTTACCAATGTTTTACCCAAACCCTTTTTTATTGGTTATCGTTACCACTTTATATTTTAACAATAAATGGGCACAAAACAATGCAACCAAAAACTAACGCGGGTCAGGGATTTGCTATATCAAATTTTAGCAAACCCGCTGTAGCACTTGATTAATTAATTTAAATTACCTAAATTAATAATATTTAAGAAAATAATTATAATAATTAAGTTAATCTCTTTTAATTTAAGTGATTCATGTCAATTAGGCAAGTGCTCCAACGAGTTCGCTGCAACACTTAGCTATAGTGAATCCCTAGTCACAGCATGTGAGGTGCACTTATATTTAACCACCCTAATGTTCTCCCTTTCACCGTACTTTTTCTTCTTTCTATTCTTGATGTTAGAATAATCATTTGCATGTATTCTTACCATGCTATTTGATGGTTTACTGTTTGATTGCTGATTTCAATGGATAGATTAATACTAGAGGGTAAATATATAGCATGTCCTAAAATTTGTCCATGCATGTTAGTACCTTGATAGAGGCATACTCATCATTAAATGGATGCCAGAACTATATAAGTAAGATAAAGAATGCCATGAAGGCTTGAACGGGTTAAATCCCAGTATCTGTGTATCATGTTTTATTATTAGTCTATGTATAAGTTGTAATTTTTATATAGGGATGGTTGTTGATTGTGTAGTTTATAACTTCATACATGAGTTAAAATTGTTATATAAGGTATATATATGCATAGCTACACGTTTATTTTGTAATGTATGTATTAATCTATGTATTATACTAACTAAATGAACTATTAAGATAAATCATGCTACTGATCAAGTTGTTATGAGGGGTATATAATTATTCGAACTTACAGTCTCTGCGATACTTTTGTCTCTGCACAGCGCAGAGACAATCCTAGCCCTCAAATTTAAATCCAAAGGCCACTCTGAAGGTGGTTATGCAAAAGTCACAAACGATTATACCTTGACTCTTGGACATCAAGGCCATTAAAATATTTAGTTATTGAAATTTAATGATCGATGATCATCCCTGCACTGGGTGCCCAGAGACCGCAAGTTGTAACGCCAGTTGAGTCTGTACAAGTTTGGAGAAAACTTGGGATAGATATAAGCATGGAGGGTGTTAAAAGGAGAATTGAATTGAATGGTTGATAACTTTTACGATGTTATGGACTTCATCTTGAGAATTACGCAATACATAAGTAAGATTCTATGTTGGCCTTCTCTCCCATGGATCGTCTCTCCTTCTTAATCATGCGACTCCCTTCTACATGAAGAAAAAACCCATCACTCACATGTGCATGTTTCCTCGTCATCGTGCCGCTATGCAAGTGATCAGGCACTGTACTATATTTGAAAAGTATTGTAATAGTTCTTTCTGAAGATTGAAGAGGTGAGATTTATCTTAGAAAAGGAGGCATTATTCCGAATTCATATTAAGCAATATTGGCTGTTTTATCTTGAACGTTGCGCATCCATTATGATTGCTGCCTTCAGAAATGAAAAGTTTTTTCTGGCTTTGTATATTATACAGGAGTCTCGAGTGTGTGAGTTGTAGATGCACTAATATGTAAACATTTTGGCTAAAAGTCTGTCTTTGTAAATTAAATAATTGGAATTGCCCACATTCCTCTATGTTTTTAACAATACTTTTCTTATGAGCTCCAGTATCACAAAATGAAGCTTTGTTAGCTGGCGAGATATTGGATATTCTAAAATATTTGCGTCAATTTTTTTGTTTTTAATTGTCTAATCTTTCGGTGTTAGAAAGTCCATATTGATCTATAAGACGTAATTTTTTCAATGCTTATGTTTATATATTTGTACAATTAAATTATTATTATTTTTCTTTTTTAATGTCCTAATAAATTTATGCAGAATAATAGATATATTAAACAAAAAGTAAAAGGATGACCACATCAAAATTATCGTCTTTATGGCTTGTGGTAAAAGAAGCTCATCACTTTTGTTTGTCCTTCGTACTTATTTTTGCTTTCACGTTGAATCACACAAAAAATAAGAAAAAAATTGTCTCCCACCAATTTCTCAACGTCGCCCAACAGATTTGACCTTTTTTATTCCTTTTTTCATCTTCTTCTAGAGTCTAAATTTGATACCCTTAAGATTGAGTTATACGAGTCTTCAACTCTTCTGATTGATGAAAAGTTGGATGCAACGTCACAGACTCGATGGGTCGCATAATTTTTACGCATTTTTGGACAGTTGACAGCTATTGAGCACTCCTGTACGAGTGGTAAAATGCTTAGTTGTGACCAGGTTAACATGGCGGTTGCTAAGTCGAAGGGTTCTGCCTTAGCCTGGTGGCGTGCCTTGATTAATCGACGGTTACGAGTGGGTAAAGCTCTTATTGAGGATTGGAATGAAATGACGTATGAAATAAGACGTGCCTTTTGCCTTACCGGTACATGCAACAGTTACATGATAAGTGGGTGAGAATAAGACGGGGTAATATGACAGTGGAACGTATCCTGTAATGGGGTTTCTGACTCCCCTGAAAAGCTAGCTACACATTATCTCCTTGGGCTAAGTGCTGATTTGCATGAGAAACGCAGTGGGTTTTATTTTTCTGCACCCGACCAGGTTTTTAGCAAGGCAGAGGAGTTTGAGGAGCTTTTATCTAGGTGCTCTCTGCAGCCTCCATCTTTTGCACAGGCTGTGGTGGCACTCTCAATCTCCCCACCGCCCTTTAGCAGGTGCCTTTGTTTGTGCTACTTCCAATTTTAGCACCCGTATTCAAACTGGTAAGAGTACTGCTACCTTTGCTGGTGGTACCTCTTCTGGCCCTATTTGTTATTAATGTAGGAGACCGGGTCATGTGGCTGCCTAATGCCCAGAAAAATTTGATGGTGGATGCTGATGATGTTGACATTGATCAGTTTGATATTTTTGTGGAAGATGGTACTGATTTTGATATTTTTGTGGAAGATGAGGTTCTCATGTTACGTTGTCTTGTCCAGTAGTAACTCGCCATCTTCTACTTGCACCTCATAAATAAAATGATGATTGGCGATGGAAAAATATTTTTTCTACCAATTGTCAGATGGGAGGTGAGTTGGAAATTAATTATTGATTCGGCTGCTTTTAGTTGAAATTGCCTCTACTGTCAGAAGCTTTTTGTTTTCCAAAACTAGTACAGTTGTAATTTCTCATCGGTGTTTGGTTACTTTTACTATTGGTAATTTCCAGGTTACTGTTCAGTGTGAGGTTGTCGGTATGGATGCATGATAGACATGTGCATTTTGATGGTTATACTAATGTCCACACTTTAGTTTTGCATCAAAAGAAATATAATTTGTATCCATACAAAAAACGAGTGCTAAACCATCTCCTACAGTTGCCATAGCTACTTGGATGGAGACTTCTTATGATTTTGGTGATGCTCCTTGGTATTTAGCTTATTTTCCTGGAGGGGAGATTTGTAAGCTCATTTATCTCATATTCCACTGGCTGGATTGTGCATCCTAGCGGAGTTTCTGTTCTATCTGACAAACTTCCACCTAGACTTCCCCTTCTTCGTTCTATGCAGCATCAGATTGATTTTATTCCTGAGGCAACCATTCCACACCGCCCTCCCTACAGATGGTCACCTACACAATATGAGGAATTAAAACAACAAGTTGCAGAACTCTTAAGTAGAGGTTATGTGCGTGAGAGCACTAGTCCTTGTGCCGTACCTGATTTATTGGCCTCCAAAAAAGATGGATCTTGGCAAATGTTCTTGTTGTTAGTAAGATTAGAGTCACATAGTTCTCATTCCTCATTTGGATGACATGTAAGATAATTTGCCTCGTTTGTATCTTTTCTTAAATAGATTTGAAGAGTAGTTATCACTAAATTTGAATTAAACCCAATAGGGTTTGTTTGAGTGGTTGGTAATGTCTTTTAGACTCTCTAATGCCCTTAGCACATTTATGAGAGTTATAAATGAGGCGTTACAACCGTTTATTAGTCGTTGTGTGGTAGTTTATTTTGACAATATCTTAGTTTACAATGTTATTTTGACGCTCATCTGCGTGATTTGACTAATGTTTTGTGTAAGTTGTGTAAGTTGGAGGACTGAGACCTAAAGAAATATTTTTATCTATGTCAAAAATACTCTTCCTATTGAGAAAAATCCTTGAAGTTTGGAAATAAAAAACAGCGAACACAAGTTGAGAAATAAAATAAAACAAAACCAAAAGAATAGAGATTTAACGTGGAAAACCTTCATTCTATCAAGAGTCAAAAACCACGGGACCATAACGAAAATTCACTACTTTAACCAAAGATTACAATCGTCAAACATATAGAGACGTATAAGAAGATTACTGAACCAACCTATTCTATTGAAATTACAAGATTTCTCTCTCTCAATACTCTGTATAAGATTAAACTGGTAAATAATATATTTCTCTCTTCTTATCTCTATATCCTTTTCTTATCTCTCACGTCATATCTTCTCTTGTCTTAGCCTTATCTTTGAATGAGACAAATGAAACTCTATTTATAAAGATAGTTTGAGGCCTTTCATCTTCCATGGAATAACAAATAGTCACCACTGTTTATATTGTAAGATTCCTTTAGTATATCAAGTGTGATAATGGGCTACATATCATTAATATTCATAATAACAAATATTAACACTTCCTTAGTTATGTGGTTTTACAAATAAGTAAAGTTTGATGTTTTGGTCATTGGCTTAAACCTTCCACAGTCACGGTAATTCGTTCCTTTCATGGGTTTGCTAGCTTTTATTTGCGTTTTATTTGAGATTTGGGTTCTATTTTGTCTTATCAAACTCGAGGTTCATGGTACCTTTGCAAAAATAAAAATTAAACTTATAGCCCTTGTTTATTCCTCTTAAAATTTGGTAAATTATTTAAGGCCCATCCTCCCAAATTTTGGTAAATTATTTAAGGTTGAATATATTGTTTCAAAGGTTGGGCTTGGAGTTGTTCTTAGGCTAGATAAGTCACTGGTGGCATTTATAGTGAGAAACGCTCAAGTATTCCTTTTTGTTATAATATATACGAGCTAAGTCATTATAAATGATATCAGAGTCTCTGGTTCCGTGTTAGATGGTGGGTCGGGTTAGGAACGTTAGCTAGGTTACCGGTCATGGGTCAAAGAAGATCGTGGGTTTGGGCAAGCAACGGGCTAAGAATTTCGGGGGCAAAATTTCCTAAGGTAGGTAGATTATAAAATCCCTAACTTAGTCTCAAATCTAATACCTACTGGAATAAGATTTTATTTGTTAGTAGAAATGAATTATAGATTTTTAACTTGGTTAATCACTTTTGAAGAGATGACTTAATTCATTATGTTGTACTTTGACACAAGTCGTTACAAAATGATATTGAGTTATATATTGTTGTTTGAGCCTTATAGGTCTGGCATCATTATTTATTACCTAGAAGAGTTTGTTCTATATTCTTACGATGAGGCTTAAAAATATTTGAGTGGCCAGCATAAGCTCAGTTCTTGTCATGCTAGATAGATTTCTATGTTTCAAGAATACACATTTACATTCCACTACAAATCAGTGTTCAGAACAAAACTGCATATGCCCTTAGTCGTCATCATTCTTTTGACTACTGTGCGTGTTAAGTTTTGGGGTTTGATTTTATTCCACAGTCCACTCATATTTTGGTCCCACTATGGTACCTTTGGCTTTGAGAGAGGTTCCTCCATATTTGTTCATAAATAGTTTTTCATTTGAAGGTAATTCAATGTATATTCCTCGGGGCTCTTGGCGTCAATTAATTATTAAAGAAGCACATATTTTTCACCACATATTGATGGACAGACCGAGGTTGTTAATAGGACTCTTGGTAATATGCTTAGCACCCAGGTTACAGCCTTTGGTAAATAGGACTATTTGTTGCCTAAGATTGAGTTTGAGTATAATAAATCTACAAATTGCAGCACTAGTTTCTATGTAACTAATCCTCGGGGTCCCCTTGACCTTATTGATAATCCTTTGTTTGATGTGATTCCACACCTCCTTCTGTTACTTCCTGGACTGATAGTTTATCTTCTATTCATCATGAAACATGCCATAATTTGTAGTTGTATTATCAAAAATATGAAGAGCATGTTGATACGTATTAGTGAGACCATTTTTTTAGCCTGGGGATTTGGTTTGGGCTCGTTAGGGTGAGTATCACAAATTGATGCCTAGAAAAATACATCCTTGAGGTGGTGGAGTGTTTTGGGCTGAATGCATACCGGATTCAGCTTCTTACCCGTTGGAACATTCACAATGCTTTTAATATTTTTTATATGACTCCTTATGCTAGTGAATTTTTCTTGAGAACTCGAAGGCGAGTTCTTTTTTAGTTGGGTGGTTCTCATGCATAACATCTTACTCTTGTTCTACTAGAAACCTCTATTAATGTTGAAGAAGTAGCCAACAATTATTTATATTTAGAGGCTAAACATCCCAAAAAGGATAAATCAAGGAAAAAATATAATTTGAGGTTGAGGATAAGTAAACGACCCACTGGGCATAAGGGAGTTCGATAATTTTATGAATTTATATTATTTGTTGGAAACATTATTTTAGGATGTTATTATTTTTATTTTTAGACTATTTGGTTGTCTAGATGGCTTTCTATATTTTAGACCCATATTTGCTAATCCACCAAAATTGAGCCCTTTCACAGCGAAAACCATAGGATCAAAGAAATCCTAAGATCACCATAAGGCTCTAATACCATGATTAAACAAACTATTTATGCAAGGAAGAGTCTTCGCCATCAAGGCGGTGAGACACAAAACAACAAAAGAGTTAGTTGATCAGAATATATTTAAACCAAACCAACTAAACTACAATATATCTTTTTTCATGAGAACCTTGGACTAGTGGTCTACCATGGGGGAGATTGAGTTTCTGACACAAGTGAGGAAGCTCACTTTCAGGATCATTACCTATATGTTTCTCAGTTCTGAGAGTGACCCAGTTATGGAATCCTTGGAGAGGGAGTACACAGCTTTGAACTATGGAGTTTGGGCCATTGCCATCAACATCCCTGGATTTGCATACCATAGAGCTCTCAAGGTAACACTACAATTCGATGTTCTGTTGATGAATTTTTGTTGGAAGTTATTATCTATAGATGGTATAGTTTTAATCATTACCTATAGTTCTTTGAGTTCTTCTAGACTAGAAAGAAGTTGATAGCAATTCTTCAAAGTGTTCTAAATATAAGGAGAGGGAATAGGTCAAGGGAAGCTCCAAGGGGAAGGACATGATGGATGCTCTTCTTGAGGCAGAAAGCTGACAGATGAGCAGGTCATTGACATATTGATCATGTATTTGAATGCTGGTCATGAATCATCGGGGCATGTTACCATGTAGGCTACTGCCTTCCTCAGAAAATCCCCATGTTTTTTAGAAAGCTAAGGTCATTGGCATAGAATTTTTGGAGTCATCGTCTTCAAAACTTGTAGGTATGCCATCTTCTTTCAAATGTCTATTATGCATGCAGAACAAGAGGAAAGTGTCAGGACAAGGCCATCTACGCAACAAGGGCTTTCATGCAAAGAGTATATGCAGATGCATTATCTCTCAATTGTATTAATCACTTCTTTCTCCATTCACAATCAATTTATAGCATCTATTTGTTAATGTAAGATTCCTGTTTAATTAAATTTTTATTCATGTTGAAGGTAAATGATGAAGCCTTGCGGGATAGCGTTATTTCCTCGGTGGTCTGCAAACGTGCCATGGGCGTATATGTGAATGGTGATTATTGTGATACACCCCTATTGTTCACTTTCATATTTCACGTGATTTCTTAGTGCAAAATTTTTCTCGGGACATAGCTGCATGCCATTCTTATATTATTCTCTCTTGTCAGGCTATATTATTCAAAAAGATTGGAAAGTGCAAGTTGAGGAACATTCACATGGTTCCTCAACTTTATCATGATCCAAAGAAGTTTGATCCATGTAGATGGGATGTGAGCGTTATTTATCTAGTTCTTTGTCCTCTAATTTAGCACCTAATTCGAAATTGGGTATGCATTTATATTCATATTTTTCAGAACTACACACCAAGTCGGGAACATTCGGAGCAGGAGTGAGGACATGCCCAGAAACTGATCTTGCCAAGCTTGAAATAGCTATCTTTCTCCACTTCTTTCTTCTTGGTTATCGGTAAGTTCTATTCCACTATTTTAAGTGGTTATTTGCTCTTTTTGGAATTTGAATATTGTTCTGCAGCCAGCTCATAAATTTTGGAAATTGACTGTTTCATCTACAAGCTTAAGAGGAGCAATCCAGGCTGCCCAGTTATGTACTTACCCCATCACCGCCCAATAGACAAATGTCTTGCTAGTCATAAAAACATCAAATGACTATATCCATGGAATGAAGAATAATATTGTAATGAGTGCTTGGTTGTTTAAGCTGCCAGGAAATTGATGGTTTGTTTAAGTTGAATATTATGGAGTGTGTGATTTCAAATTCTTGTAATTTTAGTACTTATGTGTATCATGTTAGCACTTGTGATGTTTCGCATAGGAGACTTGGCCATGTGAGCTATAACACTATTATTAATTGTATGATTCAGTTTGGTTTAATTTATTTTATGATACTTCATTAGTTACTAAATGTGATGTGTGTTCAATCTAAAAGCCTAGAAAGTCTTTTCCCCAATTACGTAGTGAGACATAATTACTTGAATTAATACATTCTGATATTTGTGAAATGGACAATGTGTTGACTTGTGGTGGAAAACGTTATTTTATTACGTTTATTGATGATTTCTCAAGATATTGTTATGTTTATTTGCTGAAAACAAAAGATGAAGTTTTTGCTTATATTAAAATTGATAAGGCAAAAGTAAAGAATTGAACAAGTTGCAAAGTCAAGAGGTTTAGATCAGATCGAGGTGGAAAATATTGTTCTAATAAATTTAGTACATTTTGTGAAGAAAATGGAATAATTCTTGAGATTACAATTCTTCATACACCACAATCAAATGGTATAGCAAAGAGGAAGAATCGAACATTAATTGATATGATCAATTCTATGTTAAATTCCTCCGATGTAACTAAAAATTTGTTGGGTAAAGCCTTACTTTTGGCATGTATAATTCTTAATAGAGTGCCTTATAAAAGTGTTAATAAAACTCCTCATGAGTTATGGAAAGGAAGGAAACCAAATTCTGAATTTTCTTCAAGGTATGAGGTTGTTTAGTAAAAGTAAATATTCCTAATATAAAAATGGATAAATTATGTGATAAAACTTTTGATGGAGTTCTTATCGAGATATGCTCACAATAGTCGAGCATATAGATTTGTGGTTGTGAAATCTGATCATAATGATTATTCACCTAATACTATTAGAGAATCCTGTGATGCAATATTTTATAAAAATATATTTCCTTTCAAACACCATATTAAAAAGGTTGAATCAAGTACTTCTTTATTAGAATCTAATCCAAACAGAGATTCTAATAATGAAATTACATTAAGAAAGATTAAAAGACCTAGAATCGAGAATGGTTTTGAGCATGATTTATAATATTTTTATGAGAAGATCCTTTGACTTATGTTCAAGCGATGACTGCAAGTGATGCTCCTTTGTGGAAGGAAGCAATTAAAAAAGAAATGGATTCCATACTAGCACATGAGACATGGGTACTGAGGAATTTACTTCTGAGATGTAAACCCATAGGGTGCAAATTGATTTTTAAAAAGAAGTTAAATCCAAATGCAAGGCTAGACTTGTTGGTAAGGGATTTAGTCAAAAGGAAAGTTTAGATTATTTTGACATTTATTCACCGATTACACATATTACTACTATCGGAGTGCTTTGGGGATTGGCTGTAGCATATAAAGTTGAAAACCATCAAATCAATGTTAAAACGGCTTTCCTAGATTAAGAGTTAGAAAAAAAGGTTTATATGCAACAACCAGAAGGGTTTGTGGTAAGTGGACAAGAAGGAAAACCGCGCAAATTAATTAGATCTTTATATGGTCTTAAATAAACACCAAAACAATGGCATTAAAAATTTGATAATGCGATCAAAATATTTGATTCTGTACCATGTGATTCCAATAAATATCATTATTGGAAAAATTATGGAGATTCACATGTAATATTATGTTTATATATGGTTGATATTCTCATTTTTGGAAGGACTCAAGAAAGATTAGTAAGACTAAAAAGTTCCTAAATGAAAACTTTGATATGAAAGATCTCGGACTCGCTAATGTTATACTTGGAAGTAAAATTTCAAGGATTTCAGGTGGTATAACTTTATCTTAGCCTCATTAAGTTCAAAAGTTGTTTAAAATGTATTATTCTTCTGAATGTAAGCCTGTGACTACACAATATGATTCAAATCTTAAATTGAAGAAGAATGGTGGGGATAGTATGTTACAACTTAGGTATTCCCAAGTAATCGGTAGTTTAAGATATCTTGCTAATTGCATGAGACCTGACATTGTCTTTGCTATGGAAAAATTAAGTAGATACACTTATAACCCTAGTAGAATTCATTGGCATTCTCTAGAGAGTGTACTAACGGTACCTAAAGAGTTTTATTGAAATGGGGATTCACTATACCAAGTTTGCAGCTATATTAAAAGGATGTAGTGATGCAAATTGGATATCTGATTCAAAAGATACAAAATCCACAAGTGGATATATATTTACCTTGAGTGGTTGTGGAGCTATACCATGGAAGTCAACAAAACAATAAATTATTACCATATTGACGATGGTTGCCGAATTAGTAATATTGGTGTAGCTGATAAAGAAGTAAAATGGCTTAGGAAATTATCTTTTGAAATACTCATGCTTGAGTAGTCAATTCGTGCTATCTTAATCCATTGTGATAATCGAGCCACTATTGCGAAAATTCATAGCAAGAATCATAACGTGAAGAGCTCGAGACATTGAATTAAGGTACAAAATTTCAAGAAAGTTGATAACAACAAGTATTATAACAGTGAGATATGTGAAGTTTGTAAACAATTTAGTTGAGCAGCTTATATTGAGGATACAAATCCAAGTGTCATCGAGGAAAATAGACCTGAAGTCATTTAAGTACTTACTGTTGGTGGCAACCCAATGTAACAAGTGTTGATCCCATGAGTAGATTCAATAGGTACAAACAATCAAATGGGTGATTGGTGGGGCAGCATAAATTAAATTGAGAAGTCATTCCTATAATGACAAGTGCTCAAAATTGCAAGGAGGTTGACTTAATTGTCTTAATGAGATTCAAGGTCTCTTAGACAACATATTGACTTGCAGAATATGCTTTGAGAATCTTACCTATATGAATGCAATAACAAGGCCGGTTATTGATGAAGTTATGGCTAATTTCATAGATGAAAAGCATTCATGAAAATACAAGATACGTAGTGCATAGCCTGAATAACGCTCCCGATCATACAATTTCAATCACACTTGTGATTTCTTGTTGGGTACATAATAGTTTCAGCTCTAAGGTATGAAGTTCAAAGACTTTGCCTACTTCTATTTGTTGAAACAAAGTATATCTAACTAGGGGTAAGTTCAAATTACCTAATACTTACTATAAAAGGGAAATTACACAAGATTTTTTATTTAAATTTTGTAGTTTTAAAATAGGTGGGGATTGTTGATTTTTGTTCTAAAATAACCATAGTGTCTGTAGCGCCGTGTTTGTAACGCCACTAGCGCAATGCCTCGGCCCATCACCATAAGCTAGAAAATTTCTGCATATAATGCCCGGGAGCTAGCTTGCGGTCATGAACCGCAACTGATTCAATTTTTGGCCTTGTTAATCATTGTTTTCTCTACGAGTGGTACCTTTTTACATATTTTTTCTTCCTCTTCAATCTATCTCCCTCTGTGGTATTTTGAAGACATTTTGGGTGTTTATACTTTGTTTTCTAAAGTCTTCTTTAATGATCTTGCGGTGTGACAGGAGGTGTATACTTTCCCATTTGCTACACTCACAGGAGAAGAAAATTCATCGTAGAGGACCCTAATGTAGAGGGTGGTAATTTTGTATTAAAGAAGGCACCTTACACGTGCCTTGGATTCAAGTTTTCTTCATCAACTTGTCTATTTTCCATGGCTTCAATTTATCATGTATGCAGTTTCCAATATTCCTCAATATTTTTCCAACAATGAATCCTCACTGCCCTCCATCCTTGGTTTTTTGGTACACTATTAAGTTACATGACTTAGACCTTCATAAGTTCGACCCTTCAATTTGTATATATTGGTCTGGATTGTTAAAGATGGTATTAGAAGAACCACATTTGATGGTGGGTTTGAATGGATTATCAGTTTGCACTTGATTTAGATTGTTACAAATAACATTAAATTGACCTCGTATTGGATGGTGAGCTTAAGTGGATATGGAGAACAAAATCTCGTTGACAAAGTTTCTTAAAAGTGAGTGGAATGTAAGACTCTATTAAAC
Organism: Piper betle; assembly: GCA_033002965.1. NCBI lineage: Eukaryota > Viridiplantae > Streptophyta > Magnoliopsida > Piperales > Piperaceae > Piper > Piper betle. Next base: position 51,006 of record JAURVB010013014.1, read on the forward strand.
TAGTCTCACATCTAATATCTAACCAGCATGTAAGATCTGATTTAAGTGGGGATGGATCTTTAGCTTGGATTAATTATTTCAAAAGAGTAACTTAGGCTTATTAAATTACAATTAGGTTGGCTCATTATATATACCATACACCACTAAGAATTATATGAATTATAACAGGCAACACAAACCAATGTGGATATTAAACACATGTTCATTATCAAAGAAAATTACAATCTTAACCAATTAGAAGGGAGGCTCCATTACTGAACTAGGAATTCTCCCGCAGACAAATAATTAGAAGGTAACCTATAAAACCAAAATAACTCGGTTATTTTGTCTCGAAATGAATCTTAAATATTATTAAATTAATATAATTTAATAATATTTATAGATTCTTTTCAATAAGCTTTATTTATTGTCTTTTCGTAGTTTGTTATTATGAAGTCTGTAATCTTTATTATTATTTTTTCGTATCTCGTTATTATAAAGTGTGTATGTATTTATGACTCATTTATTATGACCTTTTATTACTCACTTTTTTCATTTCCACGCATCAAATTGTGTCTATATAAGCATATCCTTCTCAACCTAAACGAGGGAACTTGTGTGAAACAATCACCGTTGTTGAGTTTTCAAACATTGGTTGATGGTTTCGAAGTTTGTCAGAATATTGCCATTGAAGTTGGTTGTAAGTCGACATACCCTTATGTCAATCCTTAATTTTAAGTGCATATTTTTTTATATTAAGTTGTTTTTAGATTTATAGTTTGATTTCTGGGTTTGACTGAGTAGTCATTGGTTATCATGTTGGTCCATGCACCATGTGTGCATTATGTGTATTTTTGTATTACTAGACTTCTAGGTTGATTTACTGGTCATTGATTATCATGTTGGGCCATGCAGCGTATGTGTGCTTTTCTATATGATCATACTAGAGTGAGCATGTTATCATCGACCAGATTATGGTTTATGTCTATGTATGATACAGACATGTTAACATCGACTAGATTTCGATACATGCATATGTTTAAGTATGATACAGTCATGTTATCATCAAATAGATTCTGATATATATATATATATATATATATATATATATATGTGTGTGTGTGTGTGTGTGTGTGTGTGTGTGTTTATATTTATGTGTGATACGAATATATTACTGTTGACTAGATTCTGATATATGTATATGTTTATAAAACGTTGTATGTTCCGTTAAATTGTTTAGGCTGCATGTGGTGTCATTGCGTGTTTTGGCACAATATGTATGATTATGCATGATTATGTATATATGTATGATTTTAGTTGGCCGTTAAGTAGGTTTCAACCTATGTTCTTGAAATTCGTTTCTGTGAAATTTGTGTGATAGTAGTTAAATTATTAACTTTATGTATTTTTAACATCATACTTCAGTCTGCCATTAGATCCAAAAAAAATTGAGATGTTACTCAACCTACTTATTAAATTCATTAAAAAGAAGCTAAGGGAAGTGAGCAAACATGAGCTTCCCGATTGATGCAATGGCTAGCCTATAGTGTTATTCATGGATAGCCAATGAAAACCAAAAATTGAACCTAGCAAAATCGAGTTATTAATTCAGTTAATTTGATTCAATTTTCTATTGTGTGTAGACAAATCTAAATGTATACTTATATTTCGGTTCGGAAACCAAACCGACCAGATTAATCAATATAAACAAACATTTTAAAATATTCAAAAATCAATATTGTTATGTTAATTATCATGAAATTGTAATATGTCTATGAATTTTATTTGTTTAATTAATATGGACTATATGTTTAGAATTTCTTATTAAATAATTATGTTCACTAAAATAATAATATAATTTTCATTAAATAATTAAACAAATATTTGTTTAATATAATTCTATTATTCAATTATTGAACCTAATTAACTGAACTATTTTAGTTCGGTTCAATTCAATTTTTTGATTACGAAATCCGAAAATCAAATATAATTCGGTTTGGCCGAACCGACCAAATTGTATGTCAGTGTGATAAGGTCGCGGAAGGTAGTGATGGTTCCCGGAAGCTGGTGAACCTAGAGTATTTTTCTTATAAGTAGTTAGACATGATTTCTACATATTTTATAACACGTTTTTTTCTTATCAACATGTAATATTTTATATAACTGTTAAATACTAAATTTTAAGTGGATATATTTTGTTAATGCAATTGTGAAATTTATTTCAAAATGTAAAATAATGTTACATTTGGAGCAATATGCTAAGTTCTAAAAAGGTATTAAATTAATTTTAAAAATTGAGAGTATAGTTAAGGGTAGTTATGTATTCAGAAAAATGAAGTCACGGTGAATATATACAGCTTAAAATAAATGAAACGGCTATATAAGTAGGAGAAAAATTAGATCATGGACATGAAAATGAATTTCTTTCACATTGAGATTCAAGCCTAATTGTGAGAGTTAATGTGAAATCAAATTGCAGACAACCTTGATTACTCCATTTTTTTATCATTGGTAAAAGTAAATGAATGAGATGACTATCAAATGTGTCATCTATATATGTTATTATCTTAATTGTTCCTTCCAAGTTCATTTGACAGATTATTCCGACTCCAACCTTTAATGGAGGCAAATATATCTTCTAATTCACCTTCTTCATTCGATTTTTTGGATTTTTTGAATAATTTTTTGTAGTTTTCAAGGATATTTCATGATTTGTCATTAATAATTTATCTACCAAAATCTCCTCCCACTATGTAGTTCATAAGAAAAAATTGATAATTTATATTTCGTAAACAATTTTTAACTAATAAAATTTAAATCAATTTCAAATAATGTAACGTCATTTAAATTATTAAATCTATTCCTTTTTTTATATGTATGTGATCTAAAAAATAAGACCTTCAATTACGAGATTGGTTAGATAAATTTGTCTGAGCGCAAAATTATAGTTAAGTAATCAAAATGCCAGAAATATTAAGTTGATACTAAACAATCTCTAAAATTGTCTTCACTAACATTCAGATTTTTTCTTATAAAGATGCACGGTTTCTTCAATAGACGCCAGAGTCTTTCTTTGTAGTTTGTATTTTTGGAGGAAGCAAAGAACTGAAACGGCTGCAAAACTAAATTGCAAAGGACAAAGAGGCAACAAATTAGAACAGAAAACACTTGTTCTGATCCATTGACAGTGACAGTAAAATCTGTTTTCCTTTCTAGTGAATTGAATTGAGACTCACCCAGGGGAAATACTACTAATTAAAACCCACAAAACTGCTGCATCATAAGATTCATAACACCATGTTCTCAACTGCAAATTTTTGTTTCCCAAGGCACAGCAGTTTTTGGCAGTACTATGTTGTTTTGTTTGTTTGAAGGAGAGGACTACTAATGGTAGATATCAACCAAAGTTAAACCAAACTTCATACAAGTTCATGTCTATCAAAGCACAGTTTTAATTTCAACAACCCAATAAACATAGAGAGAGTAATGTTATTGTAATGTTAAAGATAATCCATGAATCAATCCATCCTTAATTTATCTTTAACATTAATGTGGAAAGGTGTTTTACCCATCTTAAACATTAATGGATGCATAATCATATTTCTAGATGATTCTTCGTATTTATCTCTGCTGCTCCTTTGACACATGCTAGCAACCTCTTTATTTGTGAGCTTCTTACTCTTCAATTGTGGCTCTTCATTTCTGCCAAATGCATACGGACGGTAAGACATTGTTTAGGGGGAGATGAATAGGAGTAACTGAAATTTGCGAGGTGGCAACCCGAACACGATGATCTTGTGTGCTGTTCTTCCTCACCTTGCCATTGTATGATCTATATATACCATAGCACCCGATACCTTTATTTGTAGTCTAGAGATCAGGTATATACGTACTATAATAAGAGATAAGAGATTGTGCTCAAAACCTGCATGTCAATGGACTTTTCTGGAATTGCATTGTTTACGTCCTTTGTAGTAGGCGGCTTGGCCTGCCTCTACATGGTCTTGAGGTGGGTTAATGAGTGGATATATGTATCTGGGTTGGGAGAGAAGAGGGCCAAGTTGCCTCCAGGTGACATGGGTTTGCCTCTGATTGGGAATATGTTGTCCTTCTTGCGGGCTTTCAAGTCTGGGCAACCAGATGCCTTTGTTGCAGGCTTCGTAAAGAGGTGAGCTCGTAATATGTAGTCTACTCGAGAGCATCTTTGTTTTTAGTTAACTTGGTATAGTTGATGAAGTCCTGATTTCATATTTCTTTGACATGATTGAGGGTTATGGTTGTTATGGTTCTAAGTTCAAAGCCAAGGTCTTGGTGATTGTGAGTGATTATTTATTGATCTTTTGTTTGTTGATTGCAGATTTTCACGCACTGGAATATACAAAGCATTCATGTTTGGGAGTCCCACAATTTTGGTAACAACCGCAGAAACATGTAAGCAGGTACTCATGGACGAGATGAATTTCATGCCGGGCTGGCCAAACTCTACTTGCGAGCTCATTGGTTTGAAGTCCTTCATAGCCATTCCTTATGAGGAGCACAAATGGCTTCGAAAAATCACTGCTGCCCCTGTCAATGGCCATGAAGCCCTCTCTGTCTATCTCAAGTTCATTGAGAATGTAGTCATACAGACCTTGAATAAGTGGTCTACCATGGGAGAGATTGAGTTCCTCACTCAAGTGAGGAGGTTTACTTTCAGAATCATAACCTACATCTTCCTCAGTTCTGAGGGTGACCCAATTATGGAAGCCTTAGAAAGGGAGTACACAGCTTTGAACTACGGAGTTAGGGCCATGGCCATCAACATCCCTGGATTTGCGTACCATAGAGCCCTCAAGGTTAGTATACATTTCTAGGCAATGTAGTTGAAATTTTGTTGGAAGTTAATCTTTATAAATGGCTTAGTTTTGAATGGCAATTTTGCTTTGAGTTCTTTAGATTGCCTCCTCTTTAATTGTACAGGCAAGAAAGAAGTTGGTAGCTATTCTTCAGAGTGTTCTGAATGTAAGGAGAGAGAACAGGTCAAGAGAAGCTCCAAAGGGGAAGAAGGACATGATGGATGCTCTTATAGACGTTGAAGATGATGTTGGTAGAAAGCTGACAGATGAGCAGATCATTGATACATTGATCATGTATCTGAACGCTGGTCATGAATCATCAGGGCATGTCACCATGTGGGCAATTACCTTCCTCGAAGAAAATCCCCATGTTTTTGAGAAAGCTAAGGTTGATACAAAATCAATGACATGACTGTTCTGTCTTCGAACTTGCCAATATTTTATGGCATCATTGTCTTCAACACTTGTAAATATATCAGAACTGTTTTGCAGGCAGAGCAGGAGGAAATTGTCAGGAGAAGGCCATCTACACAGCAAGGGCTATCATACAAAGAGTATAGGCAGATGCACTACCTCTCAATTGTACTGATCACCTTTCTCCTTTCACAATCAATTTACAACATTCATTTTTTTATGTAAGATTCTTGAATCAACTTTTTGTTCATGTTGAAGGTGATTGATGAAGCCTTACGTGTTAGCAACATTTCCTCAGTGGTCTTCAGACGAGCAATGAAAGACGTTTATGTGAATGGTGAGTACTGTGATACACCTCTATTCTTCACTTTCATATTTCAAGTTTTTCTCCGGACATAGGTGCTTATCATTATACTATTGTTCTTTCTTGTCAGGCTTTATTATTCCGAAAGATTGGAAAGTGCAAATCTGGTTGAGGAACGTTCACATGGATCCTCAACTTTACCATGATCCTAAAAAGTTTGATCCATCTAGATGGGATGTAAGTATTAATCACCAGTTCTATTTCCACTAATTTAATAGCTAATTAGGTCAATTATGATAAAATGTAGACAAATATGTTATCTGTGGTTTAATTGACTGATCATTCTGTTTCTTACATTGGGTAAGCATTGTTGCCATGTTTTTTCAGAACTACACACCAAAATCAGGTACCTTCGTTCCATTTGGAGCAGGAGTGAGGACATGCCCAGGAAATGATCTTGCCAAGCTTGAAATAGCCATCTTTCTCCACTACTTTCTTCTTGGTTATCAGTGAGTTCTATTCCAGTATTCCCATTTTCTAATTCTTGTTTGGAGTTTGATTGCTCTGCTGCCAACTCATAAATTCGGAACGTGACTGTTTTATCCACAGGCTTATGAGGAGCAATCCAGGCTGCCCAGTTATGTACTTACCCCATCACCGCCCAGTTGACAACTGCCTTGCTAGAGTTATAAGGACATGAAGTGCTACATTCATGGAATGAAGGATAATGTAATGAGTATTGGGTTATTGATCTATATGAATAAAATAATGTAATGAGTATTGGGTTATTGATCTATATGAATAAAATCCAGCTCTCTGCTGTTTTTAGATGTAATAGTTTGGTTGCAAAGGCTTTTGAATGATGGCTATGTGCTGAAATTTTCCCATGTATGGTGTTTGCTGATGGAAAATTTTAAATATCGTCGGAAGCGTGACGCTCTGAAATAAATAATTTATTGGTTGTCATTTGTCATTTGCTTCCCTCGTAATGAACTCTATGGCTAATTACTTCTAGTTTTGAGGAACTAGCTCAGAAAGAAAATAATATGAAAAAGATTATGAAAAATTGATTATAAGGAATTAAGGAAATTGTATCTATCGAACAATATTTTAAGTAGCTCTGATCATATCCTTGTGATTATTCAGGAGGCAGTCAACTAAAGACATGAAAAGCTGGTTATTACAGTTTCAGAAGCATTTGTTACTAATGAGCAGCATCTTCTTCCTCACAGAATTTGTTGTATTCTTTTGATCCCATTAAGCTATCCAACTCTCCAGGGCTACTGGGTTTCACCTTAATCATCCATCCATCTTCGTATGGACTTGAGTTAATCTATACCCAAATCATCCAATTTGAAGAACTTAGCTATAATATGTTTTAATCTAACTAGTTGAAATTTATGTGCGAAGTTGTAACAGGTGAGATGGTATTACCAAGCCAGGTGAGCCAGAGAGCTTGGTGTTGACCTCAAGAACCTCACCAGAAATGGGTGAGTTCACATCACTGGTGGCCTTCACACTCTCCACAGCCCCGAAGGATTTCCCTTTTGTGACGGCGGTGCCGGATTCCGGCAGCTCAACGAAGACCACCTCCCCTAGATGATCCTTTAACCGATACACTAAGAAAATATCAGATCGAATGATACCATATTTGCCCATAACATGTCTAGATGAAGTAGCCTATGCAAGTAACCATTTGAAATTTTCAACTTACTAATTCTTCTAATTCACTAATCCAGAACATAGGTCACAAAACAATAAAAATGAAAATAACCATTTGAAGCTAAATACACCTTTCTTTTCCGATGAGAAAATTGGGTAGAGAGAGGAAAGGAGAGGAACATACCTGGGCATGGTCAGTGATGCCAACTGTAACCACAGACCCTTCATGCTTCACCCATTCATGGGAAGTAGCATACTTGAGACCATCTAGAACTGCACAAAACAACACAAAACGGCATCCTCTCAGCAACTCCAATCCAATCTGCCCAGATATGAATCCAGATACAAAAACCCAAAGTCAACTTCACAAAACCTGACCTGTGGAGAAGCATCTGGAAAGGGAAAAGTGAAGAACAGCACTGGCAGCAGGTGGCGGGAGAGATGAAGAGAGCTTGAGAGCATTGGCTGTTGAGGATGCCCACATTCTCAGTGCCATCTCTTCTACCTTTCTCCACCTCCTCCTCCTAGTTGTGCCTGATGCTGCTACTTCCTCAATGACGCAGCAAAGTTATGGAGGGAGGAAGTGTGGGAGTTGAATGGTGGAGGTGTTTCATTTGTGACGGGGGCAGCCTCATCCTGTGTTTGGTCCCTTCATTTGTTATCCTCTCACCTATTGTGGGGCCCTCATGCTGATCCATGGCCTACCTATTCGGTGGGGCCTCGTAATCCACGGCTCTCGTTTGAATTGTTCTCGGCGGGAAGACTGTCGGCCTGCAACTTATACTATGTATATTTACTGCTTTTTTTAAAAAAAAAGTCCTTCAAACGCTATAACATATAGAAGAATTCTTCGTGAGAAAATGAAGAATAATTTTTTATATTATCGGGTGGTAGAAAAATCAAACGTAATTACAAAAAAAGAGGAAAATATAAATTATCAAAAATACCTTCATAAAAAAATCAAAATAAATTCAACAAAAATTATTACAAAAATTTTTTAAAAATTAGGTAAGGCCAGCCGGACAGATCTGCCACCTTAGGCTAAGGGTGAATGAATCTACCACCTTAGGCTAGGTGCGACCTGTTGCCCTACGATGCTACCATGTGCCTATGGTGGCCGAACAAAGTCGGCCCTCATTGCCCTTAACCTAAATGAAGCCAATCGTCAATCCAAAAAAAAAAATTTAGGTAGGGCGCCCACCATGAGGCCTGCTTCGTGGCCGCAGGGCCTACCAGGTTAAGCCAAATCTGCTCGATCAGCGATGGCTAAGCTTTTTTTTATATAAAAGGATAATTTGGTCATTATAATAAAAATTTCCCTCTCCCCATATCAAAAAGAATTCCCTTCTTGGTAAAAGATCCATATAAAATGTCTATGGATTTTTTTCCTAACATATTAATTAAGTGAGCAAAACTTTTTAAAGGGTTGAGCTAATCTATATTTATGTCATTTATATATTTCATATGTATATAAAAAGAAGAATCAATTTTGACAAGTAACAAACTATAAATTATAAAACTGTCAACTAGTCATACTCAATCTAATTATTCTAGTCTTGTTCAGACGGAGGTATTAAAATTATATATTGGCTTGTAATATTGATTTCATATTATATATATATATATATATATATATATATAAATAAATATTAATAGTATTTTAGTAAAGTAATGACGGAGGGGCAGCCAATAGACACTAAGTCTTCATTTGGTTATCAAGAAAGAAATGAAAAATCTATGAAATTTATATATATTGTTATTAATAGTAAAAGCAAGAAGAATTATCTATTTTTAGAATAATTTTGTAGTAAGATTCAAGTAAGACTTTAACTAAGTCCTTAAATGTTTCATCACAACAAAATTTATATAAATAAAAACTCAGCACTTTTATATGATGTCACCACGTGTAATTATTTTGCAATATTACATTTTTCTATTTACAAAAGTACTAGTTGCAACAAAAGATATTCTTATTGAAAAATTTTAATTAGGATTCACCATGTTTAATTTAACTGAATTATAATATTACCTTTTATTCTTTTGTTATTATTATTTTACCCATGATATAAGTTTCCTCTTCATAAAAGAAATATAAATTATAATCCCATTCTTCTGTACATGAAAAATCTAAATCATCTAAAACTAGGCCTTAAGTTGAGTTTAACAAGTCTTAAGTAGAATTCCTAAATTAATAAATTAATGATATTGATTAATTAATAAATATTAATATATAAAAATTTAAAACAAATATAATAAATAAGATTATAAAAAATTATTTATTACAACACAAATCAAGTATTGCAAATAAATATTATACATAGAATTTTTTACGAGGGTGTATTTTTAAATTAACTTGAACTTTTGTAAAATTAATTACTTAACTGTCGTACATCGTACAAGCAAGCGGCTATTTTCTTATAAAAATACAAAAGCAGTCTAACATTTATATCATAATTAACTATTTTTAAATTATAACTAAAAACATGTCACATATTTTACATAATTTTTTAATTCCAAACAAAATGGACAAAGTGGTTAACTTTTGATTTTTAAAAACGATTGGTAAAAACTTTTTATTGTAACTAAACTGAAAACAAAAGAAAAAAAAACATTCAAATGGGCCTGCTATTAGCTACACAAAAAGCCCACCAAGGGTATTAAGCCCATTTTTGTCTATTCATGTTCTAGGGGAAGTCAGTAAGAGCTCCCGCAAGATTCCGGTCGAACGACAAGCTTCCCAACTTCTCGGAGCTCGCATCGCCATTTTTTCACCCATTTCGAGCTCCTGATTCTGGTCCCCTCTTTCGACAAACCCCGAAAGTCGAAGTCTTTGATCGAACTTTCGGCGCCGGTGGGGTCGGCCATGGCGGAGGTGGAGATAACTCTCAAGTTCGTCGGCCCCTCCGGCCGTCCCCGATTCGGGTGCCCTCCAAGATCAAGGTGAGGTTTATTCGAGTTTTTTTCGATCGATTTCGGTTGGGGTTTTGTGGTTGTGGTGGTGGTGGTGGGAATTGTTTTTGATGGTGTTTGGATGAGCAGGTGAGAGATTTGAGGAGGTTGATTGCCGAGAACAGGGGGCTTCCCGTGGAGCGGTTGAGGCTTGTTTTCAGAGGGGCCACGCTGAGGGACGACGACGGCGGGTTGGATGTTTGCCAGACGCTTCAACATGGAGGTGATTTTTTTTTCTTTTATAATGGTTGCTTATTTTTTATTTATTTGTTTGTTTGTTTAATGATTTGTTTGATTTGGAATGGCGTTTTGATTGTTGATGTGAAGATTGGTTAGAGTGCGGTTTGTTTCTTTGATTAATAAAATTAGGCTATTGTTATATATACGAGTGAAAATGTTTTTTCAGCTCTTTGGACTATACCTTTCATTAGTATTGGATATGAATAAGACTTGGTATTTATTTTCTAGCTTTGAGGATGAGTTGGAGGCATCGTTATCTTCTTCCTATTTGCCTAGGGGCTTGATATATAATTCAACGAGTTATGGTTCCCTACATAAGCTTAAATTTTTAACCCATGTACAAATTGAAGTTATGGATTATGCATGCTTCCAAATGTAAGTGATTACTTTGTTCCCCATGAGGATTTAGTATGTATTTTGATTAGGGTCGTATTCTATGGTTACGATTCTACGAGATATGTCTTAGTCAGCCAATCGTTATATATTTTTAACTCATGAACAAGTTGAAGTTATAGATTATGCATGTCTCTAAATTAAAGTAATTATTTTGTTCACCATTCGGATTTAGTCAGCTAATCGTCATCCTGTGAAACTTTATTTATGTGTATGCTTTAAAGGTATATGATGACGATGATGTTGTTTTCACCACTGTTTGCATCATGGATTGATGCTCTATATATATAGATATATATCAACCCAGTGTAATTGACATAAATTAAGATGATGATGACAGTAATGAAATTAACCTTTTTCAAGTGATAGTGCCAGATGTATGTTACCTACATAATCACAATTCACAAGTTATTGCGGTTGCGGTTGCGTCTCCTTTTGTCCCACTCTTACGTATATGATATTGATTAAACTATCACAAATTGATCTCATTGATAGATCCATAAGGGATGTTCATTCGCATTTGAAGATTGTATATATATATATATATATATATATATATATATATATCCGCAAGCAACCCTAATGAGCCATAATGAAGGGCGCTGATGATTATTGATAAGCAAATACATGCTAATGGGCAACCTCTGATAACTCGTCTAATAGTAAGAGCATAACTGATAATAGGACATTGAAAAATGTAAAAAATGCTCTAACGCCATACTTAACCAGTAATATTTAGAGACTTATAGCATATTCAACAGACTGCTTTAGAGCATCTTTTAACATTAGCATTTTGTTTTTGAACATACATTAGGCAAAAGAATAATAAAGGATGAATCGTCGTTATAATGAAATGTTTCTTATAATGAAGATGATGTACGCTTTTGGAAGATTATATTCCAGATAAAGTATATATTTAGAGGATAATGTGCATAAAAATTTAAGAGGGCATGTATATATTTCTCATTCTTGGCATATCAAGAAGTTCATTTGTTTTATGGTGAAAAGTGGTTCTGGTGTTGATCTTACTTTAGTTTCCTCCAACTGTTATTTTGACTAAAATATGCCTACATATTATGTGTTTTTGAGAGAGCTTTTGCAGCATGCGTTAATTGTAGGTTTTGGTTCTTTAAAGGAATTTTTATCGCTTAAGTCTTTGATGTCAGTTTTCTATCTAATTACATTGCATTTTAAATTTTTGAGAGGTGTAGATGCTGCATTTCATTTTTACTTATAAATTAACTTATTTTTTATATGCATAAGTCTCACTTTCAAGCTCCCACTCATGCTACGGCATGATGATTTGAGATTGCTATCTTTGTGTCCTGACAGACAGTCTAATGGTTGCTGTTGCACCAAAGCCGCCTGCTGACCATCTCAGGGAAGATGATGGGGATGACGATTTGGTTAGACACTATGTCATACTTTCCACCATTTTCTATCAGCAATTCTTTTTCTTCAATGTTTATGGTTAATTCTTATTGTCACATTTTGTATGTCCAGCGATTTAGAATACCTGAATCGACAAGTTGGTGGAAGCGAAAGCTGTTTATGTTTCTTCAGAATAAACTAAGGCTTCCTGGTAATTATTGTGAAATTTTGTCCAACTTTGAATCTGCTGTGCAATTATTGTGACTTTGTTTCTGCTTTTCTTATTACTGATAGATATCGTCTTGATGGCACTTTTCACTATCAGTCTGAAAGGATGGGCTCTTATTGCCATGTGGTTCATACTGGCTCCTATCTCACACAAATGGGATTTGGGACCTCTATATGTGAGAGTTCATTTCATCCCTTGTTTTGTCTTATTTTTCCTGCATATTTGATTAAATTGGGTCATTAATATTTGCATTGCTGCAGATACTTGGAACAGGCTTCTCAATAATACTTCTGAATCTTGGCCATCGACAACAAGGCGATCTCAGGTATTATCCTTCCTTTCCCCGAACAGACCTAAAGATTTTTTTAGTTTTATTCTTACCATTATCTCTTAATTTGAAATTTCCCTTGATGATTCTGCTTTTGTAATATATCAAACATCGTATTCAATCATGTGCAGCGCATTCTCAATATTCAACGAAGGCTTCCGAGAGCTTCCAGGCACTCTAAATGCGGAGAGACTGGACAGAGACATGAGAACCGGCCAGTTGTGATCTACCACAATTGTTTTTGATTGAGAAGCCTTTCAACATCAGCTATGTATCATTTTGTTGACTTTACCTGTGTTGATTGATCTGGGCGGAGTGGAGCAGCCCATTAGTGCAATCTGTGTACCTTTTTCTGACCTGTTCATATTCTACCATCAATGTATGATATATCGCCCTCCCTCCCATGTTATTGGATTTATCTCTGTTTCCCTTTTATATCTGCAACTTAGTGCTTCCCTTCCTGGACAGGGAATTTCTCTCTTTTCTATCTCCCCTTCGTATCCTGTCTTCCCTTTTCCATATGCAACTCCCAAATGCTTCAACCCAAACCACGAAAGCATTACAATGAACAAGGGGAGGGCCCATGACCATGAAACAAGGCTATCTGCACTCGCCTTTTCTGCAGAAATAAAAGCAAATTAAAATTAGTGATGCGGTAGGACCAGATGAGCCTATCGGATGGCCTTTTGCCTCCAACTATCGTGTTGACCTGTATCATCCCCACGATAGCCCATCATCTGCGGGAATAAGGGAGGTCCATCGTCTGCCCGTACCTTCTCTCTGCAACCTCTCACGGCTGCTGAGTTTGCAACTTAGCAGTGTTACTACGAGTGTCTTTGGCTTGTAGCTGGAATGCGTATATAGGTCGACGAGGTCAGTGTCTTTTTTTTTCATGGCAGGGCCGGTGTCTGTTCCCACCCACAGGCCACACCATCTCCCATGTGTCGTTTCTTTTATCTCCCACCTCTCCTTGATTGATGAGTCTTTTGACATATGCCCCAGCTGGTCAAAAAATCTGAGCATGGATTGTTGTAACAAAGTAGCCTCCTTTCCTTCCAGTTTGATCCGCTTTCAGACTTTGGAACTTGCTTGATTTCATATGAATTGCAACTTGCAACCTCCCCAATAATAATAAGTTTTAATTTTAGTTAGTAATCATCCACTTTATTTTAGTTAAATAATAAGTAAGATTAATAGGATTCGAATGCCCAATACGTCCCGTTCAGGTCTGCACCACTTGGCATCTATAACGGGTCATTGATTTTTTCGGGTAGGGATCGCAATAAGCTTACGAGCAAGTTTGTCTTTGGCTTTGCTCTCCTAAACAACGTTCATTAGACAAACTACTTCAACTTGGTTTAATATGTTTGAACAGATCACTTATGCCCTCGCCTACAAAGCTCAATATATAAGGATTTATATAACTAAAAGCCCTCTTCAAACTTAATAGCCAAAAGCTCTCCTCGGCTCATTACCACCCCTACTTTATAGGCAAGCCCAACCAGGTACCCTGAGATCAGCAACAATTAATTTAGGGTTTTGCATTTATATTTAATAATTTTTTGATTTGAAAAATGAAAAGTAAATATAAGTTAAGGATTTGTTCAAAGCTACAAGTGGGTAATTAGAATATTAATAGGATTAGTGGGGCACTGATTTGATTGACTTTGTTGACGCAATGTGGGCTCCAACACCCATTAGGCATTAGGAAAGACCTGCCATCTCGTTTTATTTAGTCCTTGGTTAAGCTAACCCACTATCTTGATTAGAAAGCTAATTAATTAATTAGCAAGTCTGAACACTCTGAGCTCATGTGGTGACTTGTCAGATTGTGTATGAAATGGACTGACTGGTGCTACCGTTTTAGGGACAAAATGGTCATTCGACGTGGAGCATGAAAGACGAGGGAGACTTTTGTCGCTTTTGCTTTTTTATAAATTGACTAAAGAAATCCCAACAAAGGGAGGAGGCATTGACCTGCTTGTTGTGGGTTCCTTTCATTTATCTTATTTTATTATATTATTTTATTAAAAAAACTGTTTTTTTAATAAAAAAAACCAACCTTTTTAGTCATACAAACTGACGTCAACATTTTTTTCCAAAGGCGAATTGATGTCAAAATATTATATGTTCATAAATTTTTTTAAAAAAAATTATAAAAAATTATCGCATCAGGACGGCCGGTTTAGTTGTTATATTGCTTGCATCCATGCACAAATTAGTAAGTTTGTGAATAGTCAGATATCGTATAATAAATATTTTTTTCAAACCCTTATAACAAAATTTTATATTTATATTTCATCAGGCAAGTTATATAGAATTCCGTTTAGTTTAAATTGGGTTCATTTAATATTAAGTTCGAGCTAATTAACTATTAATTTTTAAATTAATTCGAGTTCAAATTAATTTGATTTATATTTACCAATACTCTTTTTAGGTATAATTTAGAGTTTTTTTTTGGGAATCATGATAACACAAATTGGCATATTAATGCACAAAAAATAATAGTCGTGCATATTCTTACCTATTATTATTATATCATGTTCTTTATAGTTTTAATTAAATTTTTTCAAAAGAAATTTAATATATAAATAGTTATAATTTAATTTTTATATAAAATATCGAGTTAAACATAGTTGAACAAGTACAAATTTAACCCATTTTCTTCTTTGATTTTGAATTGAGCTTTGAGCCTTCTAGCCATCAAAGTTAATTAAATTTTATACAACTCTATTTTCAAAAAAAAAAGTTATTTTGTATTTTGCGTCCTTAATATTTCAACATGGTAACCAATAACTACGCGGTAAAACATCAAAAAAATAAAAGAGATAATACTTTTGAAAAATTAAAGGTGACTTATTGTTTTTAAATTTCTTTTGCCCATGTTTGACTATTATCATGGAAGAACATATTCATTGCCGGTATTATTTTCCCACCCCCAAATTATGAACGCAACAGCGCGCCAAATTCAAAAAAGAAAAAGAAAGTCATCGGAATTGGGGGACCAAACATTTTTTTACTCATATATTTTATGAATCCACACTGTAACAATTGGCTGGTGTCTACCACCAATAAGACAATTTGCAACTTAGCCTAACAAGTATTCCCAACTATTTGTTGGTTTAAACACCAACCCATTTTACAAAAACATGCATATTTTCATAAACAAACATCACAACATGCATTGACCTTGTTTAACTGCTCAACCAAATAGCACTATGATAGGATTAAATAATTATACCATGTCAATTTCACATAGTACATTACCACATGATTTTTAAATGGTTTAAACGATTTGGGTGATTGACAATAACTGTTATCTTTAGGTTTGACCGTTCATTGTTGTGAGGAGAGGCTAAAATAATTAGAGTTGAAGTCCATAAGATCACCATCTAATCTTCAATACTTGTTATTCAATGTAAGCAAAGTAGTTTAATGTTTGCCTCAGATTATCTTAAATGTAGCCATCAAATTGTCTCATTTTCATCAGATTAAAATAAAATAAAGTGTCTTTTTCTGTTCATCAAAAGGGTAGGTGACACTGCTCCAATCAAAGAGAAAACCATACCAAAACAAAATTAAAAGAGGATCTACTCCTCATCAATCTAAAAAATTCTCATATATGTTTCCCAAGTAAAAGTCAGACAAACCAAGAAAAATAAATGCACAAAATATTTTGTTCAAAATAAATGCACAAAAATTGTGGAAATAATAGTTACTAAAATGTTGTGTGTTAATTAAAGATGGTCTTATGTAGGCTACATATATTTGTAATTATATTTTGCAAGCTAAAAATAATGAAGTAGATTTCATGGTCTCTCATTAAGCATATTCCCATATCGATGTATTCAAACAAAAAATTGGGTTGCTATATTTTTTTCTTCGATATATATATATATATATATATATATATACAATCTATTTACTTGATTGATTCCCAATTATATTTTGATAAAGGAAAATGTTCATAGTAGGAGAAAAAAAAAGGTTTGAATAGGAAGAGAGTGGTGAAAGTGAAACACAGCTCTTGTCTGTCTCTTCATCACCAAAAACACCAAAAACAAAAAAAACAAAAAACTGCAAATACGAATGAAAATGGAAGCAAACAAGCCAATGGCCACCCCGTGAGGTCGACGGCGACGACGACGATGGGGAGCGGCCTCTCGGCCTGCCTCGGCGGCGCCGCCGCCTCCGCTGCTGCCGCCGCCGAGCAGAATCCCACCTTTCCCTCCGCCGACGACACCCTCGGCCACTCCTTTTGCTACATCGGCGCCGGCGCCGGCGCCGACGGCGGCTCCCCGTCGCGGTCGTCGCGGTTCCGCTCCATCTCCGGCGCCGCCGTCTCGGCCAACTCCGCCACCGTGCCCGCCGTCTTCCCGCCGGACGACGGCGGCGGCGGCGCCGACTTCAAGCCCTTCGAGAGCACCGCCCTCTTCGGGGTGGTCCCGCTTTTGCCGGCGCCGGCGTCGGGGGACGTCGCCGCGGGCCTCTTCCTCTCCGGACCCATCGAGCGCGGCGCCCTCTCCGGCCCCCTCGACCCCTCCGACGTTCCCTTCTCCGCCCCGCTCTCCGCCGCCGCACCCGGCGGCGCCAGGCTGCGCCGCCGCGGCCACCGGAGTTCCCTCTCCCGCAGCCTCTCCGTCTTCCCCGTCCGCACCTTCGCCGGCGGCAGGAAGGACCCGGCGCCGCCGCCGCCGCCGGCTCCGGCGCCGGAGAGGGTGCAGTGGGCGCATGGCAAGGCCGGGGAGGACCGGGTGCACGTCGTGGTGTCGGAGGACCACCGGTGGCTGTTCGTCGGCATCTACGACGGCTTCAATGGCCCCGACGCACCGGAGTTCCTCATGGGCAACCTCCACCGCTCCATCTTCAAGGAGCTCCAAGGCCTGCTCTGGGACGACGGTGGCGGCAATGGCGAGGTTCCGGTGGGAAAGGCGGCGACTTTCCGATCGGAACAATCCGTACCCCGGCGGGGCAAGACCTTGTGGGAGCTACTCGCCGAGGCCGACGAGGAAGACGAAGGCCTGGACCTATCCGGCTCGAAACGGTTCGCATTCTCCATCAACTGCATCCATATCCCGCCCAAGCGGCGGACTTTCTCCTTCCCCGCCGCCCTCCGGTGCCCGCCCGATCGGCCCAAGGAGAGGTTAGAGCAGAGTTTCAGGCGGTACAAGGTGGGGCCGATCGACCACGACGCTGTTCTCGACGCCATGGCTAGGGGGCTCCAAGTTGCCGAGGCTGCGTACTTGGAGATGACCGACAAGTTCATCGATCGCAACCCGGAGCTGGCCTTGATGGGCTCTTGCTTGCTGGTGGTGTTGATGAGGGACGAGGATGTCTATGTGATGAATGTGGGTGATAGCAGGGCGATTGTAGCTCAGTACCAGCCCCACGAGGTTGATCCTGGTGCGGATGTGGAGGACATTGTTGAGACGATGGATCAAACAGTTAGGTTGGCTGCTTTGCAGCTGTCCACCGATCATAGCACTAGCATTGAAGAGGTGAGGTTCCAATTGTTTATTTGTTAATGTTCTGGAGTGATCTGGTTGTGTTTGTTTTTCTTGATGAATTGTTGGTGTTTTTTTGCAGGAAGTGTTGAGAATTAGGCAAGAGCATCCGGATGATAGCCAGTGCATTGTGAATGATAGAGTGAAGGGTCGTCTTAAGGTGACAAGAGCCTTTGGTGCCGGCTTTCTAAAACAGGTTTGCGCCAAATGTTACTCGTTTATTCTGTTATTGGCGTCTTGAGTGTGAATGTGCAAATTTGTTGGATCAAATTTGTTTTGTTTGCATTGTCGTGCAGCCAAGATGGAATGATGTTCTACTTGAAATGTTTCGGAACGAATATATTGGAACAACACCATATATATCATGTACTCCTGCTCTGTGCCACCATAAGCTTGGTCCAAATGATCAGTTTCTGATCCTTTCCTCCGATGGACTTTATCAATACTTGACGAACCAGGAGGCGGTGTCTTATGTTGAAAGTTTTATGGAGAGGTTTCCTGATGGAGACCCTGCGCAGCATTTGATTGAAGAGCTTCTTCTTCGTGCTGCAAAGAAAGCAGGTAAATCTGTCTAATGCTGATGTATAGTGTATCTTTGGACATTTCTTTTTCCAAACAAAAAACCTCTTAAATGTTAGGGGCCCTACTGCCTATCTTCAAATCTTGCAGGCCTACCTTTTCTAAAAGCGAAAACGATAAGGAAACAGTGTAATGCAGACTTGATAATGTGAATAAGAAAATTAAGTTTTTGGTGCGTATCAAAAGATTCAAAACCTTTATAGGAAGGAGACTTTGAATGACAATAGACCAAGATCCTTATCTGTTTGTAGCTTGTGACTCTTCTGATGTGGCAGGTATTATTTGAGTATGTTGTATGCGTATGTTACTATAAGTGGTATTGGTATTCAATCTTACGGTTAGAAATTTGAAATGTTAAAAAAACTTAGGTCTCTTTAAGTTGTTAAATTCATTGGAGAAAGTGAAGTATACTGTTCATTTTTGAACACTGGTATAGTTTCGATTGGTTCTTGTGATTCAGAAATTAAAGATGGACAAGTTGCATGTGATATCTTACTTTTCCAATTCATGTGAAATGTTTTAAAATACTTTGAACAAAAATCAAACTTATATCGATCTGTAAGGTGATTTGTTTCTTCGTTACTTCCAGGCATGGATTTCCATCAATTGTTAGACATACCTCAGGGCGATCGAAGAAAGTACCATGACGATGTCACTGTAATGGTTATATCATTAGAGGGAAGAATTTGGAAGTCGTCAGGAAAGTACTTATGAGCACATTGCAGAAGCGCTTTAGTTGTTCTTTCGTTGCAAATGTGACTGGCCTAGTGCATCCAGACGAGGAAGTTGCAGTCTAGCAGTATCTTTAGTAGATGTTTTGTGCTTTGGCAATGATTCTTTGATTACATTAATCATGGGCATCAATTCTCTGATGGGTGAGTATCTCCAGTGAACAGCTTCTCGTTGAGCTGGAACTGGAGCTGGGGGTCTCACACACACATTAATTGGTGGTGAACAACGATAACACTGGAAACTGGTAGTCCGGCGAGATACAAGAACTCGGTCATTCTAACTTGGAGGGGGAATTTTTGGGGGGCCTTAAGGCGGAGGCTTCCATATAAAGTTTTGTATTACCTTCTTTTTCCTGTTTGGGATCACAACTCAGAAGAAAGGTAAATAGAAACTGATTTTCAATGTATCTATTTTACTAGAACTGTGGACAAACTGTATCCTTTACTGTCACTTAGACAATACTGTATGAATGCTGGAGTTCTTTCCACAACTCTCAACCTGGTTATTGCAGTAGAAAAGTTGTTTCTTCTTCAGCAGTAGTTAGACTCAATGTAGTGCTCAGGTGAAAACTTCTTGTGCAGCCTGCATCACCTCTTTGGAGATGAACATCAGCAGGTGTAAAAGAGATCTTTGACTCGCTTTTACAAAAAGTGAAGTGCTTCGTCAATGAATATTGGGAAATGGGGAGATGTATAGAGTACATACTATCGAGAGCTGTGTATTATTTATCCAGGATATATGAGAGGTCTAGATGATATTTCATTTATTTTAGCACTATTGTGGATCTCTATGTGTTCTATGACAACATTTCTTTTGTTTTCTTGCTAATTTGCAACCAAAATTTGAAACCATTCTCTGATTTGGCTAACTTACATCACCACCAATGCATATACCAGCTCAAGGTGCTCAGGCCTATTATGAGGCGTCAAATGAACACCAATCTTGCCGTTGGTTCTTCACTAAATGCTGATTATTTGTGTTTCTGAGCTGACGCCCCCTTATATTCTGATATTCATTGATAAATGAGATGGTTTGTTGAGTGAGTATTGCTTGGCTAGTCGTTCTAATTTAAGTTGATATCGAGTTCTAGCAAGTTAAATTATATTTATCAATATTTCTTTAATATAATTAATATTAACATTTAATTTGAGGAAACAAGCTATCTCAAATTATACAATAAAGTAATCATGCATGAAAATTTTATATTGTTACTAAAAATTGCACTAAGCATATTTTTACTTATTTAATTACATTTATGGATGTAATCAAATGTCAAATTTCTAAATTATATATATATATTTTACTAAATATCAACTTTTGGGAGGAGTAAAAACATTTTAAAAAGAAAAACCAGGCAATCCAACACAATCCTTGCGGCACTCACACTCACCCAACCCCGCTGGCACAAATCTCTAAAAAAAGACTTCACACCATCCTCATGCCCAGGGGCGCTAATTAAGTGAGTTGATTTGAGTTCAATCATACACAAGTTTTACTTGTTTATTTCAAATTCAAGTTGAACTTTAAAGGGTTTAAGTCGAGTCTGAGTTGAACACGAGAAAGCTTAAGTATATTCATATATATATATATATATATATATATATATATATATATATACATTTGAGATAAAATTAATTATAAAAATTTTAATAGTTTAATTTTGGTATAATTATATGTCATATAGTTTATTTGTGAACAAAATTCTTCTATCATCATGTAAAACCATCATCACAATATGATTATATTTAATAATTTTTAATTTTTTATAAATAATTATTTAAAAAATATATAAATTATTATAGCTGAACATGGAACGAATATGATTTCGATTGAAATGTTAGCACCCCGTAATGCAGTACGCAGTATAAAAGTTCAAATGAATGCAATATGCAATATAAAAATTGGAGATAATTAACAATTTAGAAAATAGACAAAATCTTAAATACTCTTAAATTATCAAACACAGGGAATTTTGTAGAGAAAGAAATAAAGTCAAAAATTAATATTAAATTAGACAAAAAAAGTAGAAAGGAAAACTTGAGAATGAGACACACGTTTAATATTTCATCAAAATTCATCAAAAGCCTATTAGGGCTCGTTAATTGAGTGAGTTAGCTCGTTAGCATTTAGTAATCGGCTCGACTCAATTCGACCCGAAACTTGATGTTTAAATACCAAAGTTCGAACTCGACTCAAATTCGAATTCTACGAGTCGAGTTTGAACAAAGTAGTGTTTGACTTGATTTAACTAGGTTATAACTCGAAATCGACTCTTAGCTCGACTTGATAAAATAATATAATAATATATATAATATCACTTGTCTACTCAAAATACATATAAAATCATAAATAAATGTTATTATTAATTATGTATTAAATGATGGTCCTGGTGAGGATATTTTATTTTTATTTTTATTTTTATCAAATTTGGATCATCCTTGCAATCGAACAATCCAAATTAGTTTGAGAAAGAAATATTATTTGACATGGCTAAAGTGGTGTGTGTGTGTATATATATATATATATATATATAATAATAATAATAATAATAATAATAATAATAAGTTTAATTGTAAGTAGTTATATATATTTATATACAATATAATAACAAGGATATGCCTTATTTATAAGGAACGATAAAAAACCCTAATAAAACAATTTCTAAAATATCCTTATTTAAATAAAAGAAATTAAAAATATATCCCAAATAAAATAATAGAAATATAAACTAAGATATATAAAATAATTACTAATAGACAGATACTCTTTGATAAGACTCTCCAACTGAAAAAAACTCGCCTTCAAATTCTATCGGAAGAGCAAATTGAGGAGAACACTTTCAGATGTAAGGACTGTAGAATCATATCACATCTTTTTACCATAAGAGAATTGTACAACCCAAAATATCCGAGAGGAATGACCGAGAACACAGTAGCACGACAAGGAAACATGAGTCATCCATTCATTCCAATGCATTTTGATCCAAATATTGACGAATACTTTCTCTGTATCACAAGCCGAGAATAGTCTATAGAAAACACAGGGTAACGAAGGATCAAAAAGTTGCATAACCTTTGTCATGAAAAGCGGGTACGTCAAGGGCAAACATCGAGGCGGTGACGACCATGCATGAATCAGTCAACTTATCACCAAAAGATGGGCTGTAAGCCTGGGTTGAAGGGATGTGTGGGCTAATTTTGTGTGGCCTACCAAACTGAAAAAGGGCGTCTTGGGTGGTACTGCCATGAGGCTGGGGCAAAGGTTTTTTTGATCCTCAGTTTGGTCAAGTGTTTGCTGTTCCGGCTTGATGAAATTTTTTTGAAAGAAAATGGTATTGTCCTTTTTACCTTATGCATACCACACTTCCGGCTTCAATTATCATGCAAGCTAGTGTTTTTCTTTTTGAAGTAATCGTATCTAACACAAGCTGTATACAGTGTACAGCTCGTGGGAAGTGGGAAAGTTCCAGTGCTGTTCATGCATAAAAGAACGATTTGATGGATTTGAGGAATGTGAAGCAGCCCCGTTAATGAAGTGGCCTTTCATTAGGATTGACATGCAACCTAGTGGTACTCACAGATTTCCTGGTCTCACAATGAAAATGGTGAAACATTATATGGAGGTTATATATGGCAATCCTGAGGATGAAGGAGAGGATATCTTATAAACCGTATGCTCATCTGCTGAGCAATTCCAGATTGATGCACCTTCATTTTACCATGCTCTGCGGCCAAGTTAATTATTTCATATGGTTGATCTCCATGAAATTCCTTTGATCGTTATTTAACTGATTGAAGCTATGTGAGTGCAAAGTGATTGGAAAATGCATCATTTGTTTTTATACATCATGCGTGATAGCCTAGTCCTACCTCCATTCTCTTGAAAGATGTATGCAAGTACTCCATTTCTAGGCTGTTCATATGGCTTTGCTTGATTGTGATGCAGTTAAGGTTACTTGATTAATATATGTAATGGAGGGGTGTGAGTGAGTGAGGAAACATATGTAGGAACTGGGTACGGAAATTTTGTATAAAAGAGCAGCTACGTTGTATTTTCATATATAAACAAAGCCTAAATTGGATTCATGTTTGTTTGGAGTTTTATTAAATTTTTTGTGGCCTTGGAATGTGGTGCCTTGTAAATATTAGGGTTCATTTATGCCGATTTTCAATATTAGAAAATGGGCAATTTGCCACGCGCTTTGCGTGACAAATCACCCGTATCCTTAAATATATTCGTGACTCTTTGTTCCGGGCATTGTAACTTTGCCACGGCCGTCCTCGTAGCATTGTAGTAAGCTGAATAACAGGTAGTAACTGAGTAACGACCAAAACAGTAAGGGCCAAAAATAGTATCCGAGTGGTTGGGTGGGTAAGTGAATTAATGGCTTGACTCTTTCAAATCGGCGACTTACCCACTTTCTAGATCGGAAACCTTTTCATCTGATTTAAATCAGCCAATTCTGAATGGAATCAGTGATTTTGCCAACACTGTTCTGGACTTTTACCCATCTACACCTCAGCTAATCACTATAAGCTAGCAATTCAGCAATTTTTCTGCTTCCACATATTCAATATCAATCAATGCTAACAAAGAAATTTGATGCCGGTGATCAAAAGCCTACCTTTCCGTCGGATTGGAGGTTTGCCACGGTAATCCTCCCCATTAACCTTTGTTGTCCAGATATTCCAATAGAGAGTCCCATGTTTAAATATACCAATGAAATGAACCTGGGTTTGTTAAGAAGATATCCACACAAGATACATATAAAGAGCCTTTTGAGTGTAGACTGTCCACACTAACACTTTGCAATCAAGTCTATGGACATGGTATTTGATGGAGCCATCATTGATCAAGTCATAGCAAAACCATGATTTGCAGAGGACTTGTAGGGATTATTGGTGGTACAACTGTGACTCTCTTCTGATATACAGTATGTGTGGTGTTTAAGCGCATGCTTAGTGCAAGGATTTTCGATAATTATTCTTAGCTGAACTCGCGCAACGGACAGAAAGATTCACCTGATCTATAACAGATTCTTGTCCTAACAAATAATTTCTTCATACTTGATACTTTCATGCAATCGCCACAAGGCTTCCTGAGCAAAAACAAGTATTAATAGCAAAAAATCTATATTACAATTGCAAAACAAATATTCCTACAATAATGATATGAAAGGAGAAAGCACTTGCCAAGTATCAGAGGCAGACTCAGAGCCTGGCCATAAAATTCACGGTATCCCTATTACGGATAAGAGGAAGCTTCAGATCTTCCCATTCTTCATCTTGTACTTTTGAGAAGAATGTATCCACCATTTCATCATTGATCATTTCAAGTTTAGCTGGCTCCCACTGTAGAAACAAGCTAATTTAGAGATTTTATCAATGTCTGCTAATTCGGAAAAGGTGACCCCAACCTACCTTAGGGTTTTTATCCTTGTCCACCAATATAGCTCTACAACCCTATAGTAAGAATGCTTGAATCAGAGGCTCGGAATAAAGAAGAATATCATTAGTAATTAAAAGGGTACATTCCAGCAACCTCAAAGAAATCTCTGCTGACATCTCCCCGCATTATGTGGGACACCATCCGGTATTCTCGTATAAGGCACTGGTCAATGCTTTCTAACCTTCCCTGTCTTATCTGATTGCAGAAGATATTTAACATGACTATTAGCAAAATATTGATACAAAAGTACGTAACAAGTTGAAATTCATATTTCAAGATTGATATGAACAAAAGATTAAGAGGCACATCTTTACACCCATAATTCTTATTCTATCTAGACTTTCCTGTCTTATCTAATGCCATAACATATTTAACAACAGTCCATGACCATTAGACAAACATAGACAGAAGTAACATCACGAGTTGTGATTCAACTTTTCAAAAGTCGTGCAAACAAAAGAGAAAGAAGCATGTGTCAACACCCAGAATAAGAAGCATCTATAGACATCCATGATAAGAAGCATATCTGGCACAAGATATTTATCATGAACTTTAGAATAGAGTAAGCAATTTATTGCTTCGAGGTTCTTATGTAAAAAAGGACAGAAAACAAGGCTACTAGTCCAACATTTTTTATCAGCACCCTAGCCAACGGCTCAAAAGATCAGCATGAGGCATTAAGCCATAGTCTAAAGTCTGAACTACATAGCCGTAAATTGAAAGGCCCCAATCATAGAGAACTTGTGATTACACGATAAAAAATAACATCTGGTCAAAGACGATAAGGGAAGATGCCTAGATGGCAAAAAATAACGTACAAAATTTGAATTATGCACAGTCACACATAGGACAGACAAATAAAAGCAGAACATCTTCATTAAATGTTGATCAGCTACATACCGATTTAAGAGAGATTTTAAGACTTGTGGGTGACGCTTTCTTCAATGACTCAATTGTTGCGCTGATCCAAGCATCTGGTGCTTTAGTAGCCTCTTCTTCCTACAATTATAGCTAATTTTCAAGAAGAATGACACAAACCAATAAAAGAAAAACATTCACACCAACAATACAACTGATATATGGGACAAAGACAAGAAGTTCAAAAAAAGTATTCAATTCAAGCTGTACAATATTTTGGAAGTGGAAAAATTATGGGCATAAAAAAACAAATTATTAAGAAATATACCAACAAGAACTTACCAGATAAGATATAATTTCTTCAACTGTTCTCCTTGAGAAACAATGATTAATAGTACTGATCCTGCAATGTAAAAAAGGCTTAAATGAAGTAAACTTAATATTTACAAGGCATCGCATTCCAAAGCCACAAACAGTTCTAATAAAACCCAAAATAAGTATGACCAGAAGCATGAATGATAGAATAGTCTAGTATAAATTTCTATCTCAATTAGATTCCCTCTACTCTGTCACTTTTAGAACAAACCAGAAAAATAATCCCACGTAATCTTCAAGTATAAACAAAACAAGCGCAACAATTTACAAGATAGGTTATGCTACCTACCTAATTATTTGATCAATTATGTAGTAAAAAAATGATAAAAGATACAAACAATAAAAAGACTATCTAAGTTACCACAAACTTTCCCTTGAAGGACTCTAAATCAAGTAAAAATTACCTGTGAAGAGCACTTTGTTCCTTTAAAGGTATCTGCTCTGTGAATTCATCAATGATGGTAGAGATGAGGTTTGGATCATCTGATTTGACCTTTGCTAGTGCTTCTTCTAATAGGGGAACTTTCTATTATCCATTAACTTAATAAGGACATTGACAAATAATAATTGAACAATTTTTAATAATTTAAAACAGAAGCCTGAAAGATTTTGCAAGCCCCAGATTGTTGTTCTTGACAAAACTTTTGACAATTAACAGAGAAGCAAATGTACAGATCTATAGAAAACTGGGCAAAGTTTTGTGAGATTAGCACAACCGAAAAAAGAGAATGGAACTATTAAGATATCATACCTCGGATGGCACATAGTGAGTTGCAAGACCACAAGCAAGCATCTCTGCACCATCTAACCTTGCACCAGTGAGACCACAATACTCACCTGTAGATGGGGAAAGATAAGCCCCAAAAATAAGATCATGCATAGGAAATTAATTTTCTGCACAAAAGTTAAGGACAAAACACTACCAAGGAAACCAGGAAGCCTTGATAGGAAATAAGAAGCCCCTACATCGGGAAATAATCCAAGAGCTGTTTCAGGCATTGCAAAAACCTGAGAGCATGTAGAATGGTATGGTTAGTGTTTGAATGAATCATCAATTCGTCAGACAAATTGACAATTTTAAAAATACACATATATAAAACCAAAACTCAATACTTAATAAAAAAATGTTATAAATATTATAGCTTGAGTCGTCGCCGTTTCATGCACAACACAAGAAGTTTAACAATAAGAAGATACCTCTAGCAATCAATTAGACATTTTTATCATTACAATCAAAAGTAGACCAATTCAATTCCACCTATATACTAGTCAACACATGCATATTTGAAAATAAATATAGATAAACTAAAACTACTATGGCTTTAGATAGCACAATACCGATTTCTCGGTCGAAATGCGGAAACGTCCATGAAAGGACACACCAGCACCACCTCCCATGACGATACCATTGAGAAATGAAACCTGAAAGGATGCCACATTAAGTACAAAAAGAAAAAGGTCGGAGCAAAGTCTGTATTTATAAATTACTGGTTATATCAAATATTACATAACGCAACTATTGACCTGGGGTTTCTTATATGTAGCCATCACATAGTTCAAGGTGAATTCTTTTCCAAAAAACTTTGTGCCAAAGCTCCAATGACCTGAATCATGAATGCACAAGAAAGAAAGACAGAAAGACTTCAAATACCAAGAAACTACTCTAGGAAGATCGACCATCAATTTTGAGCAGTATATAGCTGATAATTCAGCCATAAGTCAAATAAGCTCATACATTTCGGAAAATATAGTAGATGGGCAACTACCTGCACCAATCAGTTGAGTCACGGATGCAACATCACCCCCTGCACAAAATGCTCTTCCCATACCCTGCAATTTGTATAAAATAGCTCACTAAAAACGCAAGGGACATAAAAAACTTCGAATCACTACAAAAAAAAACCAACAAAACAAAACAAAGAAAAGGACGTTTCATGACCTTAACAATCACCAATTTAACACTAGGATCATCTTCATAAGCCATAAAAAGCTTCAAAAGTTTAGTTACCTGCAGAAGATTTGATAATTAATAGGCAACTCATCATCAATCAGATACAATTAAAACAGAACAGCAAAATTGTACCATACACAAACGAAAAACAATGATACCATTCCATAAGACAGAGCATTCAACTGCCGGGGCCGATTCAGAGTAAGTATGCGTGCAGATGACTTCTCCTCTACAAGAACCTGACAACCAACAGACCCACACAAAATAAAAAATAAGAGCCCATAAAAAATGACACAAGGATGAATGAAATTGCTAAACTCAATATATGCAACAAAAATGAATCAAAATAAAGATGACGGGACAAAAAAACTAAAAATAAAAAGAAGAAGTGAAGAGTACCTGGTCATCGACATGAGGGGATTGCTTCGGAGGAGCCATGATCACAAGCGTAGTAAAAAGAAATGAGATGGATAGATTTGCTGAGAGTTAAACGAGAAGTGAAGAGAAGGGGAGATGATAGTTGGGTGTGCAGTCAAACCGGGACGTGCAGCGAAGGCCACAACATCGGGTTTAATTAAAAAGTCAAAACTATCCTTAAACTAAAAAACAAAAAAATAATATTAATTATAATTTTTATAATTCTGTATAATTATCTTATGAATGTTATTTTTATTAATTATTTGTAAATATTAATTATAAAAGAGAGAAGAAAATAATCAATAAGAATAGAGATTTATATATACTATATTTTGAGTTATCCTTATTAAGAAATTTTTTTATTAACAAAATATTAGGTGTGGGCCAAGAATTAATCACAACTAAGAAAAAGCTAAGAATGAAGCAAAAACAAAAAAATATCATAAATATAAATGCCTATATATATATATATATATATATATAGGCACAAACATGACATGTCTACTTGTATTTGACTCCGATAATTTATATCCACCTCTTTCTCTTACCCTCAATGACTTCGTTTTGGCAACTCCATAACATCGAGAAAAAATAAGAAGAAAATGAAAATAAAGAAGAGCTAGGTGAGGATTGGGAACACTAAATCATGGAATTAACTGGGAAGCTTAGAGTTTTATGAATACCTAAGCAGTGAAAGATAAAAGGGGGGTCTCGTTGCTTTGAGGAAAAGTGAAGAAGAAAAGAAGCAGACAAGGAGAGAGGAGGAGGGTAGGAGCCCCTCACCGGAGATCCATCTCTGACGACTACCCAACCCATTGTTGTTGACCTTAGAGTGCTCCTCAACACTGCCCAACTAAGAGCTTCACCAGAGGAATCCGAATTGAAGGGGCTTGTTGTTGCTGCAAAGAGGAGAAAAGAACAGAAGGAAGAAGAAAATAACAGAGAGGGGAGGAGCCCTTGTCGGAGACTCCTCTCCAGCGACCACCCTAGCCCACCAATGCAAAGCTTGGACTGCCCCCGACACCGACCAACCGAGAACCACCACTGGTGAAGCCTACCTTGGGAGAAAAACTAAAGAGAAGCCCCCGCCAGAGCTATAGAGAACTTGCAAGCAGCCATCTTCCCGACCTCCGCCCAGCTAGCACAAAACATCTATGGCCACTCCACCTCCACCAATACACTCATCTCACTGCCACCTACGAAAGCCAACCAAGACCTGTTGCCAGAGAAGTCCATGGCCACTAGAAAATCGTTGACAAATTGCCCACCGGAGAAGAATGGAGTTACAACCAGAAATGCGTCATCAAGTTTGAAGCCACCATTCGAACATGCCAGGCAGCCCTCGGCCACGTCACCACTTCCACCGGGCTCTCCTCAACATTGCCAACAACGAGCCCGATCACTGCCTCATCCAATCAGTCCCTCTCATCACCTTCTACAAAACCAAGCCAAGTCCCGCCATAGTTATCCGTTGTCGTCATCGGAAAATAGTGATAGAGCCTGTACAAAAATAGTTCCACCAGAACTTTCTCTGGTCACTGCCGCTGGGTGGAAGTGCCACCAACCACTACACCACCGCCAAGTCACTCTTCGGTCAAAGATCTTCCAATTTGGGCGATCTCCTCTCACCTCCATTGCTGGAAACGCAGTTGTCGGAGCCCTGAAGTTGGTGTTACACCACCGGAGGAGCTGGGTCAGTTGGACACGTTTATGTTAGCTTGTGTCCCTGATCGTGAAGAGCTATCCCACGAACTAGCCACGGAGCTAGACTGTGTCTACGACCCACCCGACCCATATTCAAGTTGGCACACCAAACTTTTCTGAAGCCCACATACACCAGCCGTCTAGTCCAGCACTTTTCTTGCCCTAAACCAACTCAAAATTGTCTGGTTCAATCAATTATCACTCTGCAAATAATTTGAAGGCCTTCTAGACTTCGAATTAAGATGAAGCTTGCTACCACATTGTTTTGGGTGCTCTGGACGCAGTGGTGTGGTCAGTTTAAGATTTGAAGACAAAAAAGGGATGAACCTGGCCATTGGAGTCGAAGTAATCAAAAGCAGATCAATTAAGAAAAGCAACAAGATTCACTATTTTGTGTAAAGTGTATAAATCAAGTAAAATAGTGAATTCATCATTATCAAGCTACCGTGAACGGATTTAGGGATTTAAGTTGAACCTTAAGGAACTACGTAAAAACCCCATATGTTTCCTTGTTCACGACATTTTATTTTTATTTATTTATTAGCTCATACGATTTCTTTGTGAGGCAAGGGCGCCTTTGGTCCCACCGAACCCGCTCATTTAACTTGACATGAAGCAAAGCGTGATCGCGGGGCCGAAAATCCCGTGCTCAAACATATTTTGACGATTCCACTAGAGACCAGCTAGAAGATAGTAATATTGTTTGAAGGTTTGTGCGAGCAAGACAGAAATGGCACCAGAGACGAGGAATGCGATGCGACAAAGGAGTGGTAATGAAGATAATCTATTCACATCATCTCAAGAAGGGCAAAGTCAATTTGAAGAAAACATCGAAGCAAGCCAGCACATAACGGAAAATGTGAGCGAAAAAATCTAACGGCCCGAAGCGGTACTGAACGAGGGAAATGAATGAGGAACTACTCCAAGAAGAAGTATGTTGGGATGAGAATACCTAACTATCAGAAGCAATGAAGAAATGAACCAACTATCAGAAGCTGGATAAGTGATTTTGGCACCAACAAGTTAGCTAAGTGGAAGACAAGTACCAAATCAAGCTATTGAAGAAAGATTCTGCCAAAGTGAAAAGCGGATGCAATGAATAGAGGATATGATGCAATAAGTGGTCGCCCAAATACAGTGGGCTAGTGCTACAACCGGGAGCTTGTTGAGATGAAAAGCCGACCATCCCACGCAATGTCCAACAATGGACCAACCTTAGGAGGACAGCAGATGTCTTCAACCTTCGCAAATCCAATTGCATCAACCTCACACTTACCTACAAGAACAAATGCCACAGCATTGAGGGATCAAGCCAACATCCCTCACAAAATTAATAATTTTGCTTTGATTTTAGGTACTGAGTCTATCCACCAATTATCTACAACATCAACTTCACCGCCTGGATGAGATTTGGGTGTAGCACTTCCAAGTGTCATAATCAAGTTAGAGCGAGCCTTGTCCGCTTCCTCACTATGCATGGCTTCCATAGCCACTGTACTACCAACTGTCATACCTATACTAACCTGCATACTCCCAACAACAAGTTTCCATGGCGTTTCCCCAACCAATCACAACCATAGTGCCCATCCCACCAAAATTGCCAATAATGCCAACAAGTCAAATGTTAGCTCATGTTACAATTTTACCGACAAGCCAGCCACAAGCCCAATTTCTAATCATGCCAGTTGCGCCAATTTTTATCTTTGCTATGAAGAGTTGAAAGCTGAAATGGGTGTACAATTTGCACTTATCACTACTTTGATAAGAAAAAAGATAAAAGAATCAGGTGAAGCAACCAAGCACCTCAGAAAGAAAGATAAAGAATCGGGTGAAGCAACCAAGCACCTCCTACCACTAGCTGATGAAGTCTGTACAAAAGTTTTACCCAAGAAGTACAAGCATCCAACCTTCACAAAGTTTGAAGAGAAGACAACCGTGAAGATCACATCACAATCTTTGAGATTGAGTGTGGAACAATTGCAACAAATGAAAAGCTAAAGATGCAATAATTCCCAGCATCTCTCAGCTGCAATGCATTGAGGTGGTTCAATAGCTGTCGACCCAAATCGATCAGTTCATGGGAGGAACTCGTCGAACAATTCACAACCTACTTTCAATCAATGTAGATCCCAATTAAAATTGAGCTTTTAAGATAATGTCAAAGAGAGCCAAGTGAAGGGTTTGCTACATATGTAAAGAGATTCAGAAGTTTATCATCACAAATGAAGAAAATTCTTGATATCAAAGAACTCGTGAAGATTTGTGCACTGAATGCTATATCAACAGCATGGTTCCTAAGTGGTGCACAATACAATATATTTGAAGAACTCTTTGAAAGAGTATTGATCTATAAAGAATTCAACATAATTTCAACTTCAATAAAGAATAACGAAGCTTCAAGCAATGTAGTCACTGAGCTTAATCATATGAATCATGAGTCACAAATGAATATGAATAATGATAATGAAAGTTCAATAGATGTGGCCCTAGAGCCTCGAAAATGGCATGAATGGAGAAATATAGAAGACTACATATTTAACACTGGAGATACTGAGAGATGGTTTGATGTGTTAAAGAACAAAGGAAAGATCACGCCATGGACTTTGAAAAATTTGCTGAAGCCAGAAAATGAGAAGAAGGAAAATTTTTTGTCAATTTCATTAAAGGTCAGGTCATCCGACAGTGAAATGTTGAGACATGATAGGGAAAATTCAAGAGTGGCTTGACAAGGGTGAGATCAAGTACAAAGCTCCAAGTGCCAATATGATGATAGTGAGCCACTCATCTACACTGATAAAATCTCATAAAGGAAAAGAAAAACAAGAAGAGGAAATGGATGTCTTGTCCAAACAACTTTAACTCAATAGGACAAGTTCAACACAAGTCACAGATTAGCTACTCACTGCCACTTCTTTGTGCTACCCAAGACACTAAGCTTGTCGTCCAAATCAACATTGGACAAAATGTTGAGGCTTTAATTAAAATTAATCTTGCTGAAAGAAACATTAAGAAGCTCAACTACTAGTAGGAGGCACCGCAAAAGAATAAGGTTATCTCCATACTATAGAAGCAAAAGAGGGCACCATGCAAGCTAATCACCAAAGAAGTTTGATGCCCTTACGATGAAGTCACAGATGAGAGTAGAGACAAATCTGTCATTCTTACATTTTCAAACAAATCTATAAAGCACAAGGAAAGAAGAATGGGTTTTGAGACCACGTTTGTCGAACGAAGAAGTCGCTTCTACGGATCAAGATAAGGGCAGTTACCACAAAATGACTCATAAGGGGTCATCCCAACTTGAAGTGAAATATTACTATGAACAAAAAAGTTTAAAAAGTATTTTCTGATTCTTCTTTTGAACTTGTGAAAAATCAACGAGGGGCCTTATGAACGGGTACAAACATGGCATGCCCATTTGTGTTCGAGTTCGATAATTTATATCCACCTCCTTTTCCTCTCCTCGTGACTTGGACATGGCAACTCCACAACATGGGAAGAAGATAAGAAAAAATGAAGATAAAGAAGAGATAGGTGAGGATTGGGAGTCATAAATCATGGAACTAATTGGGAGCTTGGAGTTTTATAAATACCCAAACAATGAAAAGAAAAGGGGAGGCTCATTACTTTGAAGAAAATCGAAGAACAAATGAAGTGGACAAGGAGAGAGGAGAAGGGGAGGAGCCCCTTGCAGGAGATCCATCTCAGGCAACCCCCTAACCCATTGTTGCCGACCTCGGTTTGCTCCTTGACACCACCCAACCAAGAGTTTTGCCAGAGGAATCCGAAGTGAAGGGGCTCATCGTTGCTGCAAAGAGGAGGAAAGAAGAGAAGGAAGAAGAAGAAGAAGAAGAGAAAGGGAGGAGCCCTCACTGGAGACCCCTCTCTGGTGACCCCCTAGCCCACCGGTGCAGAGCTTGGAGTGCCCTCGACACCATCCAACCAAGAACCACCGTCGGTGAACCCTACTCTGGCTAGAAAAGCAAAGAGAATCCCCTAGCCAGAGTTGTGGAGAACCTTCAAGCTACCATCTTCCCGACCTTTGTACAGCCAGCACAGATCATCTCCAACCACTCCACTACCACCAATACACTTATCTCATTGCCACGTACAAAAGCCAACCAAGACCTACTACCGGAAAAGCCCACAACCGTAAGAAATTTGTACGTGCCCACCAGAGGCTTTGGATCAACTTCATTTCATCAACCTTAGGGTTTAAAGAAATTGAGTGTTACGTACTTGGAGTATCTAAAATAATATCTTGAGTGATTTGATTGTGAAAGTTTATGCTGACTTTGTAAGGACAAATTGTAAACCAATTGGTTTTGATTGGTGTGTGCATGTATTTAGCACTAGTGGCTACGTAAGACTCTGGGTGTGAAGTGGTGTTAATTATTGTAAGTGTAAGTGTTCGGTTTGGCTTATGAAGTTATGCTTGAGGTTAAGGAATGAAGGACAAGTGTATGACTTTTTAAGTTGACTTAGGATGTTTGATCTGCGGTAAAGGACAAGTGTAGCTTGTGAAGTATTTTGTGTTGAGCTTAGTGAAGGACAAGTAGTTTCTGACACTTGTATTTGTAACAATCAAAAGTTTGGTAATAGTGAAACATATAAGACTTACCCAATCGATAGATATGGTAATTTAGAAAAAAGGAGCACACGTTTGGAACCTCTTAAAAAATTTGTGTTTATTGTTTGCATCTCTTACTTTATCTTGATTGATTTAATTTGGTTAACTTATTTGTCTCACATCTTAAGTATGGTTTGACAAGCACATTTATACATAAGATTAGTTACAAATTTGTTAATAAATCAAAATTTTGATTTACTAGATTTATACTTATATCTTATAGTAAATAATTACATTATAAATTATTTGTCTCTTTATACTCATTTCACGATTGATTTTTAATTAAGATTAGATTGAACTATTTTAAACTCGGTCTATCACTTTTTTGTATTTTGTTGTTTAAATTTTATTCTCCATCTGAATCTTTTAGAGGGTAAAATGAATAAAAAATTGGCCCTCCCTTTATTTTTTTGTATAAATACAAACATTCCCAATACCATGCATACGAATGTAACTAGTCACCTAAAATTTTCCAAGTAATTATTAATTGGTTTATGGTGTCTTCTCCTTTTGGATTCAAAATAATTGTGAACGTGAATTTGATTAGCCATTTTAGAAGGTAATGGATCACATCTTACAAAAATAAATGTACAAATATATAAATATTTGAACCCAAAATAATAGTATATTTACGTAAACATATTTTCAAATAAAATACAAAAGATAATAAATATTTGAAATGATTATGATATCGTGAATATTACATCCAATATATATATATATATATATATATATATATAGTACCCTTTACAAAAAACTATTATCAAAGACCAACACCTGCTACGGTTTTATTTGAAGTAAATATACAATCAGTTTTAAGTTATAATGGTAAATCTATCTATGAATGGAATCTCGATGGATTTACAGAATATCAAATTATTATTTTATTACATAATATGTTAATGTATGCTACAATATGTAGAACAAATAATAATCCTGATAGATTAATAGCGGAAATGATAATTGCTGGATTTTCCGGCCAACTAAAAGGTTGGTGGGATAATCATTTAACGTAAGCACAAAAATTAGAAATATTAAATACTGTTAAAATAGAACCTAATACAAATCAGCAAAAGAAGACTCAGTATATACTTTAATACAAACAATATTACAATATTTTATAGGAAGTCTACAAGAATTAAAATCCCATGCAACCTAAGTATCCTAAACATGCTCCACCGTTCTACAAAAATTACCCTCATTTTCCTAATGAAGACTCTCCGGATAAACCTACTTTTAAGAATTTGAGTCCTTACATACACAAACCACTTTTCCATTGTCTTTGCTATCTAGAACAAACACCTGATGTTTTAGAAAATGTGACCCTTCAGAAATGGCAAAACAACATTTTCCACTCTATTCCCATTATCCGATAACTCAAGCAAAACCAGATTCTTTTATGAATGTATCTTACAAGATATGTTATCCTGTGAATTTACTCATCGTTATGCAGGAGAAGATTTTGGTACTTCTTTGAAATATCCAGAAGACTATGAGACAAAAATTTCTTATAGCAAATTAATTATTAGCAAAGTTGTGTCATTAGAGGAATATGGTCATCCCAATACTTTGAAAAAAATTTCCAATGTCAAATTGCCTCCAGGTAAGTTTCCTACATAGTACAATTATTGGGATTATGTAGAAGGCTTTGATAAAGTCTTATTATATCAAAATCCTACATCACAACATTCTTGGTTTATTCGTTGTGATTTGGAAAAACTTTGTCTCATCCCAATGTGGTTTCATCAGTGGTTAGGTAAATTTGGTCCAGTGTTTGAATATCTTCCTAAATACTATAAAAGTCAGTTTGAAATTTTTCACCAAATTATCCAAACTTTTTTAGAAATCCGTTTTATTACTTTCTTTTATATAAGGATACCCTGGATTTTATCCTGGAATTTCTGCTTTCATAATCTGGATGATCAAGGGATTTTAATATCCTCACTGGCTTACACTGTTTATATCAGATGGTGGGATAAATTTACCCGTCAGTTTTCAATCCCCACAAAAGATGTCTTGTTTAATAAGCCAGTTCCTCCCTTGACAGGTTCACCTCAAGTGCTCTCACCAGCACTATCTCCTAATATTTATTCATGGTTTTTACAGCTAAACGAAGATAATCCTGGTATCAATCAAGAGGAAGTAATGCGGGTAGCTCACATGCTCCATATGTATGGTGCAACGCCAAAAGTGAAAAGATCAATTGCCATAGAACCAATTGGAGACAACACCATTCTTGTTAAAGACAAGAATCAGTCTGAGAATATCCAGCCATCTTCACAATTCGCGCAATCCCCTTGGAGTGCAAAAGATTTACATTGTCAGCTCTGTTTACATCATGGTCACACAGGCTTACTCTGCCCTGAAGCACCTGATGCTGACTTTGATTTTGATCTTGGTCCTCGATGCTTTTGCTGTGGACAATATGGCCATATTACTATGAATTGTCCGGCACGGAAAAACTCACCATCCCCTTTGCCGACACCTACAAGGGTGATGAGCGAGGAATCCTCTACGCGAACTCCAAGAAGACAATCCCCATGGAATATTGTTCATATTGCTGTGGAGCCCACTAATCCAGTAGAGCCCACAAAGAAGTCGCCAGACACTGTGCTCCCTGGTCCCAACAAGTCGGAACCAACTTCATAAAGTGGACCCATTGTGGACCCCACTTTTATTAAGTTATGGACCCCACATCACCGTTTACCCAGGTTCCCAGTTGTCATTTCTTTTCTATAAATAAGTCCTCTCCCTTCTGATGAAGGATCATCTTCCGCCTTCAGCTCTTTTCTTCAATCTTCTTCCGCCTCGAGTTTTCTTCGTCTGTCTTTTATCTTTCCCGTCTTGAGTTCTTTTCTCCAGTTCTCATCAATCTTCCTCTTTCACTTCCAGTTCTTTTCTTTGGTCTCTTCAAGGTTTTCATCTGTCTTCTTTGTGGATTCTTCCATCGAGTCTGAAAGATTCTCTGTTTCTTGATTTCACTTTTAATTTCAGTTTTCATTGTCAAGTTTTCATTCGTCCTTTTGTTTATAATATAGTTTGAAAGATTATATTATAAATGGAATCGTCTTTATAAATATCCTTTTCTTCTTTTCTTTACGTCACATTGTTCTTTCGCCCTTTTCCTTTGTGTCTGCTTGCTTCCTTCCTTACGTATGTCTCTTCGTCGTTGTGATAAGCCGAGTTTGATCAGTTTATCATTTGAAAAAAAAAAGTTTGTTTGTTTTGATTTCGACAGTCTATAAGTAACCGTTTGTTTGGTTGACAGTGTCAGTAATTTCTACAGTGTCTTTGTATTTGTAAACATTATTACATCTGTGATCTCGATTTATATACTGTATGTATATGTCTTGTATGTGTGTATTTACGTGAGTGAGTAAAGAGTGTATTTACTATAACATTTCACCATGAGTGATTGTAAGAAAGTGATTGTAAATACTGCAAGTTTATAAAAGCTTATAAATATGGTAAATATGACTCTGAACTTTTGCCTCTCAGCTAGGCTAGTTTTAGGACTTATATATTTACTTTTTGTTTTATGTTTTGTACAGCTCTAGTGTGAACGTCTGTCCAAGGTGGTGGATTCTTTTTTAGTCTTTTAAACAAAAGTTTACAATCAAAAGCTAAATCTTTGTAAAAATCAGAAATGTAATTTAAACTTCCTAGAAATCGTTGTAATTGATTTTTATCTAATATTTTATCTGGAAAGTGATTAGAAAATTCCAATACACGTTGTATTGGTTTTATATTTCCATTTTCAATATTATGTCCTAAATATCGAATTTGAGTTTGTACTAAATTCATTTTATATTTTGATAAAACTATTCCATTTTTATTGTTATTTTATAAAATTGATTTAAATGTTTAAAGTGTTGATCAATTGAAGTACTGTAAACTAATACATCATCAATATAGACGATTATAAAACTAACATATGGATAAAAAATATCATTCATAATTTTTTGAAATTCTGAAGGAGCATTTTTTAATCCAAAAGGCATAACGTTCCATTCATATTGCCCAAAAGGAATATTAAAAGTTGTTTTATATCTATCTTCTTCTTTTATTTGTATTTGCCAAAAGCCTAATTTTAAATCAAATTTACTAAATATTTGAGCATTATAAAGTCTTTTTAATAAATCTTTTTTATTTGGAATTGGATATCTAATCCATTTTAAAACTTTATTTAAAGGTTTATAATTTATAACTAATCTTGGTGCACCTCTTTCTATTTCTGATGCTTTAAAAACATAAAAGGCTGCACAAGACCATGTGGATTTACTTTCCCGAATTAATTTATTTTCTAGTAATTTGTTAATTTCTTTTTGACAATAATCAACCAATTCTTGATTCATCTGAATTGGTCTTGCTTTGGTAGGAATTAATTTATTTGTAAACCCCATTTCAAATGGAAGAGAAACTTCATGTTTTTTCCTATTCCAAAAAGCACTAGGTAAGTCATTACACAAGTCTTTTTCAAAAAGAGTTTTAATATCCTTTATTCTATTTTCTATCATTGGTGACTTTTGTTTTGTTTCTAATATTAACTGATTTACTTCTTCCTGTAAATAAGTTATTTGTTTAATTTTTGATTTCTGTTTATCTTTCATAACAGAAATGAATGTTTGTCTTTTAGGAATTTTTTATTTCTGTTTCTCTTTCATTACAGAAATGAATGTTTGTGTGTGTGTGTGTGTGTATATATATATATATACAAATTTTCTATCATGCGCTCCCTTTTTTGGTAGCGCATGCAGCACACGATGTGTGGGCTACTAGATTTTGATCCGGAAGTCGGGTGGTGCGGTAAGGAAAATAGAGGAGAAGAAAAGGGTAGGGTAGTTTCATAATAAAAATTTGACTCGCTTCCTACTCGAGTCAATATTACAAAATATATCCCAAAAATATAAAAAATACAGTAAAATATGATTAAATAAAATAATAAAGTTCTAATGGATTATTTGATTTTATGATATTTTATTTTATTTTTTCATATTTTTTGAGATATATTTCGTAATATTGAGTAGGAGTGTAGTGTGTGGGATCCAGCGGCCCACACATCTTACGCTGCATGTATTGCCAAAACGCATCGCATGACAACATTCACCATTGGACAAATGAAATATTATATTCTATTTTTTATAAATGCTGATAATATTTTTCCTTAAAAAATTTTAATTATTCTTTAGAGAATTTATTAAAATACTATTTCTTAAAGGTTTCATATTTGGGTAGCATAAATTCTGCCAAACAACTTTCTCTATCAAGGATAAATTTTACAATATTAACATAAAACTCCATCTAAGAGAAAGTAGGTTCATTCTTTATTCCCGTAACTTATCGTAATTTTAAGTTTGAAGATTTAGGGTTCAAGCTTGATGAATATCTGGATCAAGAAGGCTTAGGAAATAATTAAGAAATTAGTGAAAGTAAACCGATCCCACAAATAAACTAGATTCAATTAATCCTAATAAAAAAACTTAAAACTTATTGTGCATATTATCTCGTAAACATACTGATGAAGATGTATTTAATTTATCTTTAGTTAATAGTTTTATAACTACTTTTACTAATCCAAGGTGAATATATTTATATCCTCGTTTTAATTCTTCAATAACCTTATTAGTTAACTAGGCTATGGACTATGTATTATTACTAATACCGATACTTTTTTTCTAAAGTTTTTATTATATACACTGGTTTAAAATCCACGACTCCTCTATCATATATTTTAGTAGGACTAAGTTTAGGGCATGGACATGCGCATGGCTTTCGACAACAAGAGCAGTTTGATGGTCACCTTCTCCTCGTGACGGAAGGGTCTCTTCAACAAGGCCCACGAGCTTCGCCACCTCTGCGGGGCTGATAGGCCAACACCGGTGCTGGGTGGTTTTGGTGGGACAGAGTCGACGTTCCCAATGGACAATGCCCTGGTGGAGTGCACCTTTGAGTGTTCGCCTGTGCCAACCTCTTGGACGCCGCAGAAGTCGCCGAAGGCCGGTCACTGGCGCCGGAGCATGCACCCGGCAATGGGTTCTTGGCCGCCGCGATGCCGATAGATTGCACCCGCAAGGAACTAGATCACGTTCAAGTTTATGTTCCCGGCCATTATGGGACTACTACTACATCCGCCATTGAATCCGAGCGGCCAGTTGCCTTGCCAGTGCCGACTGAGTTGGATGCCCAATCCTCCGGCCACTGCCCGGCCGAGCCGCAGGAGTTTCTGATCCACGAGGAAGAGGAGGAGGCATGGGAGCTGATTCTGGCAGGAGTTGGACGACGAAATATTCAGAGAACAGCTGTTGGCGGCGTCGACTGGGATCGTGAACGAGGCTACCGCCGGCGAGTATGCCGAGTTGCCGGCGTTGGAATTGGAAAGTTTCTGCCAAGTCCCTCTTTCGTATTGGACTTCATTGATCCCTACTCTCTTTGATTCACAGATATTGATCATGCATTATAATGTCTTTTTCTTTTCATTTTTACTCTCATGCAAATCATGAGAGAGATTTTTCATGTTATATATATATATATATATATATATATATATATATACTGTACACATGGATATAAGATATTGATTGTTGTGTAAATTAATTCAAGATTTTTTGGAAAAATATTTTCCAATAAATTTTTTTCTCAAATATTTTATTTTTCTTGTAATATCGGACCTTACATGACACGACCATGGGTGTACAATCCTTTGTCAACCATTTTTTTTAATTTTTTCGTAAAAAAGAAAAAAATTATGCTGCTAATTATGGGTTGGATTAAATCTCACTTAATAATTTTAATAATTTATCTAAGCCCAATGTGGTGTTGAATATTATTAACGAGTTTTATAAATAATTGATTTTCATATTTTTAAATAAAAATAATATCATATTGGGTGCTAAAAAAATCACATGTCGTTGGAATTGCTTATACGATCATGCGTTCGAACACATGCGTCTTTTATTAAAAAAATATTTTAATGACTCAATCTATTATAAGTTCTCTGATCAATTAATTTGCTCCTTGATTTTTTAAATAATATGAATAAAAGCTGTTTGAATTTCCTAGTATTTTTGTGAAATGAAATGGACTGATAATTTGGTGCCTACTTGTGTGGTATGATATGGACTCGTTAAAGTTTGCTTGTTTCCACATGGTTGCATAGCAAAAACGGAAGAAATGTAAAATTTTCAGGTTTTCTTCTTATAAATTTTACCTCGTGAAGAAAACCATGTTTTTTTTGCATTTATTATGAGAGATTTGTGTTATGTGCGGATATAAGATGATTGGATCATGCATTAGAAAACTATCTCTTTATTTTTTAAAAGCACAAATGTGAATTTGAGCACTTAGAGTTTCTTAATTTTAAGAATGAGAATGTATTAGTTTAGGGTGTGTTTAGTTGACATGAAATGATAAAAAAAAATCATACAAAATAAAAATGAGTAAAAGGAAATGGCATAAAAGTTTAAAATTTTATTTACGGAAGGAGCAGAGTTGCCATCCAGGCCTATTGCCAGCTCTTCCTTGCTACAACGGTAAGTGATAGAGTCCAGTGTTTTCTTTTTCTTTTTCTTTTTTATAGACTCCAGTATTTATCCACAAAAAATTAATAGAAAAATTGTTTAACTTAGTAATTCGATTGTGTTTTATTACCAAATACGATCTTCAAGAATCTCATTTTAATCATTAATAATTAATAAAATGAGTTCACAGTTAGTGTGAACCATGGCACCACCGAAAAATATTATTACAATAATTCTAGGTTTAGAAGACGGGAAACTGACATTTGTCACCCCAAAATTTGCAAATAATAAAATTGCCACCGTCGTGGCAAAACTTATTGAATTATTTGAAATGGGCTTTTGCGTGCGAAGCTACTGGCTTCATTTGTTTATTAACTGTGACAAAGTTTTTTAAAAAAATTGTATTAATGCATTCGCTTTTTGTCAAAATTTGCCGATAATAAGCCTGCGTCAAAATTTTGTCACTAACCACCAGTATTAATTTACTAGAAATTGCAACCTCAAATGCAATTTTCGCTGGCTTCATCCAAATAGTAATGGATATTATTATCCATTGCTAATTGCATAAAAGAATATATTATCAATGATTGTGCCTTTTGAAAATTAAATTGGACTATATACTAGAGGTCAAAATTGGTAATGCAGCCCTCCCAAAATATATTAGTTATTTTATATATAAAATATTCAAACCTATGCAAGGAACCCCCAAAAAGTTAGTACTCATT
The DNA here is from genome assembly GCA_033002965.1 of Piper betle. Taxonomy (NCBI): domain Eukaryota; kingdom Viridiplantae; phylum Streptophyta; class Magnoliopsida; order Piperales; family Piperaceae; genus Piper; species Piper betle. The sequence goes on from JAURVB010013014.1 coordinate 94,150, forward strand.
AGTATCATTTGAAAAGTTATATTATATTTCTCTTTGATAAAATATTTAGTAATTAGTTTTGGTTTTACATCTAAGTTGTGACAAATTTATCAAAGGGCTTCTCAAAGAGTTACAACGGTGCTATGTGAAGGCACTTGCTAAGGGATCCGTGATAAAATTATTTGTTAACTGTAATAACGTTTTTCCATGATAAGTTTGTATTTATATTATCATAAAAGACATTTATCACAGAATTGCCCGTGACAAATACCCGATTTTTTAATAAAATTTTAAATGACAGTAATTAATATTAATATATGTTGATGTTTTATTTATTTGCAATTAATTTAACTAGAGGTCAAAATTGGTAATGCACCCCCTCCCAAAGTATAAAAAAGAAGTTGGTTACTTATTTGCATAATTTGAGAAGTTATGTAATATTTCTCCTTATGGTTGGTAATTAGTTTTTGTTTCACAGCTACAACAATGTCACGAGAAGGCAATCGCTAAGGTATCTGTGATAAAGTTATTTGTTCCGTGATAAATTTGTATTTGTATTATCATAAAAGGCAATTGTCACAGAATTGCCCGTGACAAATACCTAATTTTTTATAAAATTATAAATGACAATAATTAATATTAATATATGTTGATGTTTCCTTTATTTGCAATTAATTTAACTAGGGGTTAAATTTGGTAATGCACCCATCACAAAGTATAAAAAAATTTTACTTATTGTTATAATTTGAAAAGTTATGTAATATCTCTCCCTAATAAAATATTTGGTAATTAGTATTAGTTTCGCGATTGAGTTGTGAAAAACTTATCAAAGGGCTTGTTAAAGAGTTACAATTAGAAGGCACTCGTTAAGGCATCCGTGATAAAGTTATTTATTAGCTACTATAGGGTTTTTCCATAATAAGTTTATATTTGTATTGTGATAAAAGGGGAATTACCCGTGACAAATACCCAATTTTTTGATAAAATGATAAATGACAGTAATTAATATTAATATATGTTGAAGTTTTATTTATTTGTAATTAATTTAACTAGAGGTCAAAATTACTAATGCCCTCTTCTAAAGTATATTAGTTGTTTTCTATATAAAATATACAATCTTATATAAGGAATAAAAAAAGTTGGTTACTTATTTACATAATTTGAAAAGTTATTGAATATTTTTCCTTGATAAAATAGTTGGTAATTAGTATTTGTTTCATGACTGAGTTGTGACAAATTTATCAAAGGGTTTGTCAAAGAGGTACAATGGTGCCCACAACAAATACCCGATTTTCCAATAAAATTATAAATGACAGTGATTGATATTGATATAGGTTGATGTTGTATTTATTTGCAATAAATTTCATTGACTGACGCACAAAAAAGGTTGGATTCAATTAAAAGTAAATTTCAATCCCACATAATTAAGATACAAAAGAAAGAGTGATGGAATAAAATATAATTTGACAAAAGTCAATCCCACGTAGAATAAAAATATAACAAGTACACAAAGAAGACTATATACGTGGATGTTCCCTGTATCTAGTCCACTCCCTTTAAGGCCCATCAAACCCAGCCCAACCCCACTTCTAGGATAGGTCTCAAAATCTTTTATATTTGTTTGTCCAAGCACCAATATATACTTCCCACACTTTCCTCCAATATTTCTTGAAGTAATCCTTTCTTATCTTCCTTTTTTATCAATATAATATTTCACATATATATATATGGAGATCAACAGCAATTGCTCTTTACTTATTCATCTTCTTCTTCACCAGACAACCTTTAAAACATTGTTTCCAGATTCACATATCAGCAATCTCTTCGAGCATTGTTTACTTGTGCATGCACGAGTGGTTTCAGGACTGAGTTGTGACAAATTTATTAAAGCGCTTGTGAAAGAGTTACAACAGTGTCATGAGAAGACACTCGCTATGGCCGTGACAAATACCCAATTTTCCAATGAAATTATAAGTGATAATAATTAATATTAATATATGTTGATGTTTTATTTATTTGTAATTAATTTAACTAAAGGTCAAAATTAGTAATGCACTTCTCCCAAAGTATATTAGTTATTTTGTATATAAAATATGCAATCTTAGGTAAGGAATCTAAAGAAAAAGGTTATTTATTAGCATAAATGACTTGTCAAAGAGTTACAAGGGTGTCATGAGAAGGCACTTTTGTTAAGGGCATCATGTGATAAAAGTTATTTATAAGGTTTTTCCATGACAAGTTTGTATTTGTATTGTGATACAAGACATTTGTCATGGAATGACAATGAGAAATACCCGATTTTCCGATAAAATTATAAATGACAGTAATTGACATTAATATATGTTGTGATTCTCACCGCATACGGCTCGCACAAAGACTTCTAAATCCGTTGAAAAACTAAAGCTTGCTAGTGCGCAACGGATTTTTGACTTTACACGTAGCCCAAGCAAGTGCTTGCTTATGCTTGCTTCGCTCGCTCCTTGGCTGACGTTTTAGCAAAAGCAAGGCGCGTCAGCGCTAAATATTGTATTTATTTTCAATAAATTTCTTTAATCGACGCACAAAAAAAGTTGGATTCACTTAAAAGTAAATCTCAATTTCACATAATTAAGATACAAAAAAAGAGTCATGGAATAAAATATAATTTGACAAAGAGTAAATCCCACATAGAATAAAAAATAAAAATACGCGGAAAAACCTTAGGCCGTATATGTGGATGCCCAACCACACTCCCATGAGGTCTCAAAGTCTTTCTTATTTGCTTGTCGTTATAAACAAATCATGTTCCCACACTTTCATATAATATTTCTCCATTTTTTCCTTATCACTGCAATTTTTGGTTGTCAATTCTCAGCCTTGTTTAAAGTAATCCTCTCTTTATCTTCCTTCTTTATCAATATAATATTTCCTTGTTGTTTCATATGAAATTTTCATATATATATATATATATATATATATATATATAAATTGTTTATTACAATATTTTTTTCTTTAGTATGTTAGTATATAGAGATCAATGGCAGTGGCTCTTTACTTACTCTTTCTTTTTCTTCACCGATCAAACTTTTAAAACATTGTTTCCATATTCATATCAGCAACTCTTCGAATACGGTTTACTGTGCATGCACGAGCGCCGGCATACTACTGCATGCACGCACTAGTACCACACACTTAAGGGAATAGCATGTCAAAGACCACAGGGAAGAAAGGGTCGACGCAGGAGGCGCCGTGGATCGAATCCGACGAGTTCCGAATGTTCGTCTTCAAGATCAAGGAGTGCAGCAGGGTCAGGTCCCATGACTGGATTCAATGCCCCTACGCCCACCCTGGCGAGAAAGTCCGCCGCCGGGACCCTATCCGGCAGCCCTACGCCGCCGTGTTCTGCCCCGACTACCCCCTCGGAGGCGGCCGTTGCCCGAGGGAGACGCCTGCGGGCTCGCCCACGGCGTGTTCGAGTACTGGCTGCACCCCGCCCGCTACCGCACCCGTCCATGCATGGCCGGCGGATCATGCCCCCGCAAAGTCTGTTTCTTTGCGCACTCCCCCGAGCAGCTCCGAAGCGGTGAGGCCAAGAGGCAGCCGCCTGCGCCTGAGTATAAGTCCGAGGCCTTGCCTGTGCGGGAGTTCAGGTCTGAAGAGCTGATGAAGATGGGAGACGAGGAAGATCTGGACTGGGATTCGCCGGACATTAGTTGGGTGTTGGAGCTTCTTGGCTAGCAGATTCTATTGGTAAGTGATTGACAAACATTACATGCAACTTTTCTTGAATTGATAAGAAATTTATAGATGAAAATTTTTTTTCTTAAGTGAATGTGGATCTTAATATGATTAGATGAATATATATATAAGAAGAGTATAAAAACATGACCTCAATAGGTAGACAAATTGTGCTTATCTCTCTATCTCGTCGGTACCTGCGTTACTCTTTTGCATGCATGCAACCCAACTCTCTGTCTCGTCTGTACCTGCGTTACTCTTTTGCATGCATGCAACCCGACTGTTACGACTATGGGCTGCCCGGAAATCGATCCTGTGACACAAAGGAACAACTTCTAAAAGGTTGCATACACTTTTTGCCACATTGCAAAAATCTCCAAAAAACCTGAGCATGCATAATTATGATCCTTTAAGAGCGTTAACTACGAAGTTTGATTGCCATCGATCAATTTAAGATTGAAATGTATGGGGCCTTGCATTTCTCTGCTCGTATTTCACTACCACAGAAATTTCTAAAAAGTTCTCGTAGTTTGGCCTAGCTCAATTTTTGACGCTCAAATGGCTTCGGCGTAGTAGTATTGATATCCAGAATAAGTTGTCAATGTTGTCGATTACAGCTGCATATATATATATATATATATATATATATATATATATATATATATATATATGGGCAGCTACTATATGTTCAACGTTCTAATGCTGTCGAATGTGGGCCGTTGGATCAATGGTCCATAGCAATCCCCCCCTCCTCCTCTTCCTTCTTCTGGCGCGGCCTGCCTGGCCGCCCCTTGACCACGGCCCCCAGCCGCCTTCGGTGCTGCCCCTGGCTACCCCTCGGCAGTGACCCCCGTTGCCGGCCGCATCCCCCCCCACCCTTCCTCTAGCGTGGCCCAGGCAGGCAGTGGGATGGCCGAGGGGGCCGCGCTCGAGGGAGGAGAAAGGGGGGGGGGACGCGGCAGGCAGCCCCTCAGTCGCTACCTGCTTGGCCGCCCCTTCGCTGCGGCCCACCTAGGCTGTGCCAGAGGAAGGAGGGGGGGGACGCGGCAAGCAGCGGTCATGGGCGGTGGGGGGCAATGGTTGAGGAGGGCTGCACCAAAGGAAGGAAGAGGAGGAGGGGGGATTGTTGTGGGCTGTTGGATTAGATCCAACGGCCCACATTTGGAACCATTGGAATGCTGCCAAAAGGGGGCAGTGCATCGTAATTGCCATATATATATATATATATATATATATATATAAAAGTGCTACAGTGCACTGCGTGAAAACGCAGCGCACTGCAGCGTAATAAATCTGGGCCATTGGATGAAAATCCAACGGCCCAGATATAATTTGGATGAAACCCTCCCCTCCTCCCCCTGTTCACGCCACCTCGTCGGCGCCGCCCCGCCCCCGCCGGCCCCGGCCCCGGCCCCGTCCAGCCTCTGTCCGCAGCCCTCCCCTACCCTGGTTCCCCCTGCCCCGTCCGCCGCCGCGCCCCCGCCCACAGCCTACCCCCCGACCTCCACTGTTTCCCCCTGCCCCTCCGCCGCCGCCCCTTCCGCCACCGCCCCTTCGGCCGCCTCGCCCCCCCCAACCCCTGTCCGCAGCTCTCCCCCCCACCCCCACCCGGTTCCCCATTCCCCGCCCCCCCACCGCCTGTTTCGCCCCACCCCCGCCGCGGCCCCACTCGCCCCTGCCCTGTTTCCACCACCCTCCCCGGCCGCCCGTTTCGCCCCCACCCCTGCCGCCGCCCCGCCCGTCGACCGAGCTCCTCCCCGCCGTCTGCTGCCCTGGCCACCTCCACGCCGGCGTCATTGCATCACCGCCGGCGGTGGCGCGATGGTGAACGGAGGAGCGATGGCAATTTCGTAATAAAAATTTGACTTGTTCCTGACTCGAGTCAAATTTACGAAATAAATTTTAAAAATAAAATATAATAAAATAAAAAATTGACTCGCTCCTTACTCGAGTCAATTTTATGAAATAAATTTTTAAAATAAAATAACATAAAATAAAAATTTGAACCGCTCCCCACCGACATCGCCGCTTGCCGATCGCTTCCCTGTCGCCACCCACACCCTGCCCCCCATCCCTCACACCCGCTGCCCCCATGCCCTCCACCGGCCTAGGCCCCCTGCCTCGCCTTCTGCCTCCCCCTGACCCCCTCTTCGCCCGTTACGAAATAAATTAAAAAAATAAAATTTTTGTATAATAAAAACTTGACTCGATCTCGCACGGGATCGAGTCATTATTATGAAATAAATTTAAAAATAAAATAAAATAATTTTGTAATAAAATTTGACTCGATACTACACGAGATTGAGTCAATATTACGAAATAAATTTTAAAAAATAAAATAAGTTTGTAATAAAAATTTTATTCGTCCCACATGAGACCGGCGCCATGTATTTCCCAGCAGGCCCATCCAGCCCTGAGGCGGCGACAAAAAAAAATTAAATAAATAATTTCTTAATAAAAACTTTATTCGATCCCGACTCGAGTTAAAATAATTTATTACGGAATAATTTCTTAATAATAACTTTACGACTCGAGTCAAGTTTTTATTACGAAATAATTTTTTTAAAAATGAATTAATTTCATAATAAAAACTTGACTTGGGCCCGATTCGACTGAATATGACGAATTAAATTTAAAAAATAAAAAAATAATTTTATAATTCTACACGGGATCGAGTCAAATTTTTATTATAAAATAAATTAAAAAGAATAAAATAATTTCGTAAAAATAACTTCACTCTATCCTGACGCGAGTCAATATTACGAAACTAATATTAAAAAAAATAAAATAATTATTTAATAAAAACTTAATTTGATCCCGATTCGAGTCAAGTTATTATTATAAATTTTTATTGACTCGATCGTAATTATAAAATTATTTTATTTTATTTTTTAAATTAATTTCGTAATAAAATAAGCCTGAAGTCGGATCAAGTTAAGGTTTTATTACAAAATTATGCTATTTTTTTAAAATTTATTTCGTAATATTAACTCGAGTCAAGATTGAGTTAAGTTTTCATTACAAAATTATTTTATTTTTTTAAATTTATTTTGTAATATTAACTTGAGTCGAGATCAAGTCGGGATCAAAATTATTTTATTTTTTTATTACAAAATTATTTTATTTTGTAATATTGACTCGAGTTTAGAGCGAATCAAGTTTTTATTACAAAATTATTTTATTTTATTTTTTAAAATTTATTTCGTAATATTGACTCGAATTAGGAGCGAGTCAAGTTTTTATTACGAAATTGCCATCACCACCCCCTCCTCTGTTTTTGCCATCACCGTTGTTTTTGCGCGGCATCGTCGGCGGTGCTGCACGTGATGTCGGCGGGTGGTTGTGGCGTTACGAGCAGAGAGGGGGAGGGAAACAGGGTGGTAGGGGGAGACAGCGCGGGAGCGGCAGGGGTGGGGGGCAGGGCCAGGTGACAGCGGCGGGGGCGGGGTGCGGCAGGTGTGGGGAGGCAGGGGGCTGGGGGCGGGGGGGGGGGCTGGGGCATGGGCCGCCCGCGGCGACGGGGGCGGGGCTGGGGCATGGGCCGCCCGCGGCGGCAGGGGCGGGAGCGGGGGCGGGGGCAGTGGGTTTGGGGAGGGCAGGGGGCGGAGACGGCGGGGCGGGGGTAGGGGCCGACGAGGGCGGCAGACGGCGACGGCGGCGGGGGCAGGGGTGGGGTGCGGCCGTCGACGGGGGTGGGGTGCGCCGGTGGGAAGGGGGGGCGGGAGTAAATTAAATCTGGGCCGCCGGATTTCAATCCGACGGTCCCAGATGAAAACGCTGCCGGTGCACTGCGTTTTCACGCAGCGCACCGTAGCATTTATATATATATATAGTTTCTTTGAGGTCCGCTGCCTGCAAAAGCAGCACCATAGATGATAGCCGCAAGATTAAATTCAATGGTTGTAAATCTTTCCTCCCCCCTCCCCCCCCCCACCCCCATCCCCGTCCCTACCCGCAGTTGCGCCCCCCTCCCCCTGCCCGCAACCCCGCCCCACCCCTACAGGTGAGGTGGCAATAGCGTTCCCCAACAGTGGCCGGTGGTGAGATGGAGAGGCAAAACAGAGGGGGCAGGGAAGAAACATGGGAGAAACAAAGGAGAAAAGCCTCAGGGTAGTTTCGTAATAAAAACTTGACACGATCCCGACCCAAGTCAATATTATAAAATAAATTTAAAAATAAAATAAAATAATTTTGTAAAAAATTGACTCAATCCTAACTTGAGTCAAAATTTTTTAAAAATAATAATAATTTCATAATAAAAACTTGACTCGCTCCTACGTAAGAGCGAGTTAAGTTTTGTTACGAAATTATTTTATTTTTAAAATTTAATTCATAATATTGACTAGTCGGGATCGAGTCAATTTTTTATTATAAAATTATTTTATTTTTAAAAAATTTATTTTATAATATTAATTTGAGTATAAATCAAGTTTAATTTTTATTACGAAATTATTTTATTTTATTTTTAAAATTATTTTATATTATTAACTTGAGTCGGGATCAAGTCAATGTTACAAAATAAAAATTTACTCGATCACAACTTGAGTCGATATTATAAAATAAATTTTTAAAAAAATAAAATAATTTTGTAATAAAAGCTTGACTCAATCCCGACTCGAGTCAAATTTTTTTAAAAAAATTGTAATAAAAACTTAACTCGCTCTTACGCGCACCCTAAAGAAACTATCTCTCTCTCTCTCTCTCTCTCTCTATATATATATATATATATATATATATAATGAATGGAATCCAATGTCTCCATCCATTATTTTTTTTAGAAAGATTATGGAACCCAAGTTCTGAATTGCTCGTCTTTACTACACAAAAATGCCAATAAAACAATATACAGCAATGAATTTGGACAATCTTTGTCATTTTTTTGGGTCTCGCCAATCCAAACCTTGTAGATGTGTCTTCAATATTGTGTATTCGAGTCGCATCTTCTCCAGTCGAGCTTCCACCATCAACATTTCCTCATTTAAATGGTGCACGCGCTTCTGTAGCCAAGCTACTGCCTCAGCTCTATCGCTGTGTAAACTGCTCACGAAACTCTCTTGTGGAACTAAATGTATTCTTGGCTCTCTAGTCAATAAAATTATGATTGTCATCTGCAAGATTAATTGACAAAGCGCTTGAGATGTTTTGTTATATCAAATCCTGAACATATTAAAATCCTAAAAAGTAAACTTACCTGCATTATTATGAATATAAGAACAATGCCTGCGATCACTGCCACAGAAAGCATATTCTGCTTTTTCATGAATACCCACAGAGAAGATCCTAACTCCTTAAATAAAGACAAATTAGAGGCAGTAGCATCAAGGCCACTTTCTGTAGGTCTACTCTTTGAGACATCCTTAGAATGAGATAGCCTATGTGAGACATGCATGGAAGATGTGCTGTTTTGATTGAACTCTTCCAAAAGTCCCACGCAATTTGCAGAGCCCCCTTCGTCAAAAACATTACCTTGAGCAACAGTATGAGCAGTTCCTGTGCCTCCTGTCAAAAAACATGACAACAATTTGATGAACATGTATATTAATAAAACTCAAAGAGATAAACTTCTGCAGGTCAAAAAACAATTGAAATTAAAAAGCTTCACTTTCGTTATAAAAATTTATCAACTAAAAGGCCACAATTCTCTCATGTCCTTGGTTTGGTGACATTCGTATGCACATCAAGGTTGCGATATCGTAAAATTTGATTAATGTTTAGCTAGTAGTAGATAAATCTAAAATCACCTATGGATTCGTCTGGGATAGCACCAGTTTGATTCTGCTTCAATAACTCACGAGCCTGCAGATGTCAAATTATTACATGTTAATTAATATCCCTGTAAAAAATATATGCTTAGCATATGAACGAATAAAATGAATATAGGAGCTGTGCTGCAAAGAAAAAGTGTACATTACTGATCCATGTAGCATAGGCTTCTCGACATTCTTCAATGGTTGATTGCTCTATCTTTCCTGTAAAGCTGGCCAAGTTATTAGACATCAAACCCAATACCTCTTACTTAGATGCATACAGCACTGCACTTCATTAACAACACTTCAATTTGGACAAATCTAACGTGCATACTATTCAGATAAATACTTATTAAAAGGTGGATCCAAGAAAAAAAGTTCCTCTACAAAATATCACTTAACTTTGCAGGAATAAAAAATTAAAAAAACCTTTCCACATGGTTTTCCTTGAAAATGCCACATGCACAAACACCCGCAGAGTGCAACAATTTTCTCCCTTACTTTTTGGCTCTACATCCCATATACCCTAGCAATTAATCAATATTCAATTTAATAACAAAGCTTTAGGAGATAATATTTGTCCAACCACACAATTACAGGATTAAAAACAAAAAACACTACCATATGCCTCAACTATCACTTGGAGTAGATGACTAGACAGTTATACCAAATTAAAAAAATTATAAATAGATATATGACAAAACAATAAAAGACCATGGGTGAGTTACTTTCAAAGAAAACAGTTGATATTATATTAAATGAAAAAGAACTCTGAAAACCCTTTATATACGTCTGGAATTTACTCTTGTGGGCAGACTTATAAAAAGTGTATACAAAAGTGCAATTATGTCAGTGATCTAGTCTATGACTATGTAAAACAATGGGGCAGGGTCCTTTCCGATTAATCCAATCATAAAGATGATCAAAAATTTTCAAGAATAATTATCATACCTCAACTGTAAAATAATCCCCATACGGGACATCATTAATCTGTTGCGAAGTCTCCACAATCAAGTGGCTGACAGACCAAAAAAACAACAAACCTTAAATTTCAGCATCATTTCATGTGTCTTAAAAATGTAAAGAATTCCAGAACATTGGTAGTAGGTAATAACAACCATACTAGTTTTACCCAGCATGTGTTAGTCTATGATCATTTTTTTCTCCTCAAAAGAAGGCTACTTTTTTTAACTGAATGGGAACTTTATTACACAACATATTCAATACTATCATCATTCTACTTTTCAATTACTAAGAAATGGAAAATTGGGCAGCAGAAAAGCTTTGTAGTCATTAATAGGCAGCTGGTCACTAGCATAAAGCTTCATTCTTAGTTGCAGTGAAACAGCAAATCACAACCTAAAACGGCCCTTCTTTTTTTATAAAGCGAAAACAGACCATCTTGTTCTTTGAATATGACCAATACTTGTTTCCTCCTATTCTTCACTCTTCCTCTTTCTTTTCCATGACAATGCACACCATTCCAAAGTTAAAAAATAAAAAAATAAAATGGTCCAGTAGAACAGAGAACCCAACAGAATAACTTGGTTAGTTTACAAATTAAAATTTGAAATACCTGTTTTTGTAGAAACGAAATTTCTGAAGCTCCTGGCAATAACCATACTTAGCCCCTTCAGTAGAAAATAAAAACGTATAAGTCTCATATTAGCAAATTATTGAAGTAACATACATTAGCAACCTTCTTGTATACAACTCCAAGGCACAGTACATACCAAAATATATTTTTATTGGATGCCGAAAAGAAATATCACGCGCATGCCCAAATTTATCGTGCTTGTACCATGGAGTACAACGAAATTCTGGAAAGTAAATTCACAGGAAATGACAAATAAATGTGCATTCAACATTTTTTTTAGAAAACAATTGAAAGATACATGAAGCTGAAAATGAAACAACATTAATGAAATCTGACGACAAGGTACCTTTGTCTCCACACTTTCCATGAAAGGCTTCAACAAAATCAATGCCGCCATCAGAGAAAAAAAGTGATGGAACCCTTCAACTTGGATCTAGTTACAATAAAACAATCAGTAAAAAAAGTATACCCAAATGCCAGCTATACAGACGTCATACATTCAAATGTGAACAAATTTCATCTTACTGGGAAGTCCGATTCAGCAACCATAGTGTAACAGTCAGGAACTGCCACCAAAATAAAAAATTATGGGTATCATGTTGTTGTCACTAAAAAGGGCAATTATAAAAATAAAAATTAAATAAAAATAAATCTTACTTCTTGGAGCTTCATCATCACCTGGCTTACAAGCCAAATATGGTTCAGGAGATAGAGGCACACCTTTACCTTCTATGATTTCCTCTACCTCAGATAACTTTTCAGGTGCAACAACATCAATATAGCCATTAGATGCAATTGAAAAATCTTCGGGTGCATCTTCATTCTTACTCCTGATGATGGTCAGATTTTATTAATGATTTATGAAATAACAACAAAATATTTCGAGTAGTTTGAGTAACCACCTTTCAACAGAGTCCGAATCATTTGTTATTTGTTTAAAGTTCTTAAACCTGTCAAAAAATATAAGAACATTTTCTTGGCTGCTATTTTCGGGTTTTGCTTCCTGTGGCAGTGTAAACATGAATATAAACAGAGGCTTGATTATCAAAGAAATTATTATAAATAAAATGTTCACAGCTCTAAGGCAATGATGAACTACACAACAAAATCATTAACTTAAAAATTAGAAAATCCTCTAATTATACTTCAGTGTTGCAAAAATTAGCCCAAGGTGAATCACTATAATGTCATGCAATGATAGTCAAGAACAATTCGTGGGCAGTACTATTTTATGTTTATGCACCTGGTTTTCCAGAAAAGACTTTGCACTAGTACTGTGTTGTGACCATCCCTCTACAATGAGCCGATAAGCCTCATCACGAGATATAAAAGATCCAAAAAGTACTGCCACAATTAACAAATAGTTTAGTCTTCCAATAATTAAGTCCAGTTTCATAATTTTATTTCTAGTTATAAAAAAGCAGAGTAAAATTCGCTCACTTGAAGTATGAAAAATATGAAATGATCGTAGTCTTACCAATGACCCACCTTTTACTCCAGCCACAATTTCAATTGCGTTGGGGAATATAGCAGCAGTCTTTGCTTTCCGTACGCATGTCAGTTCGTGAAATGGAATTATTTTCTGTATAATTGACAATATTTTACATCAACATGTCATGTTAGCTCAGTTTGCTGCAATCATGGCATCTTCTGTCTAGTTATGTGTCACTTCTATTTAATCAAAATGTATCGAACAAGGTGAAATGGTGCGCATACTAATTTTCACCTTGGATTAAAACCAATGCAAGAATAGTGAGGACATCCACAAGTTACTTATTGGCAGGTCATAATTATGTAATACTTCCATACCAAACTGAGCAAGATTAAAATGAATAATCCTCAAAAACTATTCACAAACCATATCACTGCTTCATAAGCAACACACCTTTGTCTCAAAACCAAATATGTTGGAATAGAAGCAAATATGATGAAGAAACAAGTACATGTGTCCCTACAAAAAGGCAATCAATTCAATATCAGAAACAGCAGAAGAAACTAGTAGAAGCGCATAACTGATGCTCATACAAAAATGAGCGCCATTACAATAAACAGCACCAACATACTTGAAGAAGAATATTCTCCTGGAAAGCACAGTTAAAATCTTCCACTAGGACCTGTACAAGGTGCAAACATTAAAAACTCCTACTAGCGAATACAAATATCTACTTGGTAACTAGCCTCATAAGCAACAAAGCCAACAAAACAGTCCATGCCAGTACACGTATCACAAAGAAACCAAAATTTTGATGATTCTACAACCCATCCACAATTCTAAGCAATCACATTCTAACATTACACTAACAAAGGCCAAATTAACAAATTCAGAACCAGAAAGATCAGAGTAGATTCTTACTTCTTCGGGAGGTAGACGGAAGAGCAAGCGATACTCCTCGCTCCTTATCGACGCCGAATTCTGCAGGATCACAAAGACAAACTCCATTATAATCACAATCAAAACGTCAATCCAACAATAAAAAAACACCCAACCACAAAAAGCAGAGTCGAATCGACTCATCCGCTCCAACCAACAACCACGGGGAGAAGAACCGCACCAGCAAATTGGCGTCCCTGCGGATCTGCAGAGGCGACTCCGCCTGATCGGAGAGGCCATCAGCGGTGGCGCCGGAAATTGCGGAGGCGGAGGACGTGTCGGAGGCGGCGTCGGGATCGGGCTTGGACGAGAGGGAGGGGAGGCGGCCTGGGCATCGTCGGGGGTACGAGGCTTGTCCTTGCTCGGGGAGGCGACGGCCATGGCGGCGATATCGGCCGTGCCGGCGGCGGCGGCGGCGGCGGTCGCCGGCGATCAGTCGCGGGCTGCGAGAAAGGCGGAGGTTTGGAATTGACGGTTTTGGGCTTTGGAGAGAACGTACAAAGGAGACGTCGCTTACAAATCGTTGGTTGTTAATTAACTGCCGTTTAATATAAGTAAAGTGATTATTAGTTAATTAATTGGCAATGGTTAATCTGATTGAATGGTACTTTGGGGTTAGTTCTTGTTTTTTTCCTTTATGTTTGGAATCTTCTGACAAACTTTTTAGATTGGATAATTTTATTAATGTACATGAGTTTTTTATATCTATTCTTGTTTTCAATTGACTGATTGGAATAGAAATGATCATAGTTTTAAATATCATAGAGGTTAACACATCGGATTTGTAGCTAATATGTTGTATACTAGTTTCTAAAATTATACATATAATATTTTATTAAATATATATTTTATCATTAATATTTTATTAAATACTGATTAAAATATTGTAATTTTCAACAAAAAAATTAATTTTACAAAATATTCAGATTAAATAGCATAATAAAGGTTTAAACCATATCGTATTTTAAAGTAGTATGCGGTGGACTAAATACAATCAAATAGTACAATACGATATTCAAAACTATCAAAGTGATATAATCAAAAAATTTCACCAAATAACTTTAATCTACATTGTATAAATTTTCACCTAAAATTGCTTATATCCCATGCCCCATTAATTTGATTGAAAGAGACTTTAGAGTTATATCTTGTTGATTGTTTAGGTTCATTTATGTGAGCAGGTTTTTAATTTTTAGGGTTTTAGATATGGATTGAATAAAGCTGGAGAAGGTTTTACATGCTATCCTTAGGTTCCATGTGATGGGCGTAGAGTAGAGGGTGTCCGTGGTCTTGGGCAGGATTTAGTTCAAGTTTCGTTGTTATTCGTTAACACGGTTGTTAGAGTTTTAACGAGTACACACTCATTGATAAGATTGATTGCTATATATAGTTTAATTTGTTTATTTGTTTAATTTGTAATTAGGAATCTAGAGATGGAACTCAGGGGATTAAACATTTGAACAACCTTTGTCAAATTGGATTTGGATTTAAGTTTTGAGGGGAACTGATTTTAATTTTAGGAAATAATCCCCAAATTTTTTATCTTTTATCACCTAGTCAGGGTGTGTTAGTGTAATTAGGACAAGATGAGGAATTTACGAGTCCTTAGTCACTCCCCTTTGGTAGTTTTATAATAAAAATTTAACTTCGTCCCGATTTGAGTTAATATTATAAAATATATCTCAAAAAATATTAAAAAAATATAATAAAATATCATAAAATAAAATAATCGAATTCTAACTCGAATAACATATTCTAAACCTAATAACCTACCCAAAATTAATAAATAACGTATCCTAACATGGTAAACAACTTTAAATTAATTTTGTGATCTACTATATATATATATATATATATAAAATGGCATACTCATATATATTCTGATAACTCCTTTTTTCCTACATTTATCATGTCATATTTAAATAAAGTAGAGCTTTGTCCTCCCAGAATTCGGAAACAAATTGATACCTGTATTCAAGAACGGTTGGCCTCTCATTAAGAACATTCAAATTAGTGGCAAAACTTCAATCTTGCTCTCATCAAACCAGTTTCTTTCATAATTTGTTATTTTAATATTAAAGTAACATTTAAAATTATGATGAATTAAAATAATTCTTTTAATCAAACTTATTAGATCTAGCCTTGCTATTATGCTTTCAAGAATATTAAAAGAATTGCTTTAATTCATCATAATTTTACATGTAACTTTAATATTAAGATAACAAATCATGGAAGAAACTGGTATGTTGAGAGCAAGATTGAAGTTCTGCCACTAATTTAAATGGTCTTAATAAGAGGCCAGCCATTCTTGAATACGGGCATCGATTTGTTTCTGAATTTTGGGAGGACGAAGCTCTGCTGCATTTACACATGACGTGATGAATGTAGAAAAAAGAATTATCATAATATATAAGAGTATGCTAGTTTTTTATATATACATATGGATCACAAAATTAATTTAAAGACATTTACCGCGTTAGGACGCGTTATTTATTAATTTTGGGTGGGTTATTAGGTTTAGAGCATGTTATTCAAGTTAGAACTCGATTATTTTATTTTATAATATTTTATTATATTTTTCGAGATATATTTCATAATATTGACTCGAGCCGAGAGAGAATTAAGTTTTTATTACGAAACTACCCCGAGAATTTTTTCCCCTATTGTCAGATCGCGCCAACCCCCGATTGTTTTGTCATGCCACCCTACCACCGGCGACCTCACTGTTGGCCGCTAGCTAGCCAACACTAGCGCCACCTCACTAGCGCCTCCCTTCCTTCCTTAACAAAATACCGCCGACGATCATCGGGAAACAGAGGAAGCGGGCATGATTGGGGCAGTAGCGACAGCGCAAGAGAAAGAAGGAATGGGTACGTTAGGGGGCGGTACGCTAGGGGCGGGGCGGAAAACACTCCAGGGGAACGCAGGGGCACGGCTGTGGTCGGCAGGGGGTGGGGGAATTGACAACGGCTGGATTTCGATCTAGTAGCTATCTCACCTGCGCTGCTTGTGCTGGAAAAATAGGCAGCGCACAAGAGATCAACTCTAGAAGAGAGAGAGAGAGAGAGGGAGGGAGAGAGAGAGAGAGAGAGAGAGAGAGGAGAGAGAGAGAGAGAGAGAGAGAGAGAGAGAGAGAGAGAGAGAGAGAGAGAGAGAGAGAGAGAGAGAGAGAGAGAGAGAGAGAGAGAGAGAGAGAGAGAGAGAGAGAGAGAGAGTGCGGGAGGGGGGGGGTGGGGTGGGTTGAAAGCCAGCCGTGCATGGAAGAAATGGAACCCGAGAAACAAGTTATATACAACATGTGCCATATAAATTTGACAATCTACACCTCTCACCGAAATCCCACAATCCTTTCATTCGGATCATACCACCAAACAACGGGAGGTAAACTATCTTCTTCTCTTCTAACTGATACTCAAAAGTGTCGGAATGTGGATTTTAAACTAAGATTTATGTAAATATATATGGTCTGATATTTGATAGTCAGATACCCTTTTTGATGCAAACCATGCTCTTTTGAATGGAGAATGGGCTTAAAATGAACAATGTAAGTTAAGAAGTTGTCATCGTTCATCAGATCCAAGGCAAGAAAGAGCAAAATGTCAAAACTCGAGTAGACAATTAGAAAATCAACTGCAGCTCAACCTAAGTTCAGAAAATAAAAATGCAGACAACGTTTCTCCAAGTTTGAAGGGTAGTATTCTATTAAATTACTCACCTATGTGTCACATGAGGATGCATGTGAACTGCAGAAAAATTGTTGTCATCAACTTGTTAACTGCGGCTGCATTCAAATCCAAGCTGGTCAATCATAAGCATCCAATGTTATTTTATCAAATCAAATCTTATTTTGAGCCGCAGCAAGCATGACAAAAGTGATCACTTGCAGAAGCAGTACCGAGATCTTAATTTATAATTGTTACCTTTTGATAGAGGATGGTAAAAATGGCCGGCATCCATAGCAGCTAGAACATACTCCCGCGGCATTGAATAATTATATTTGCGGACTTCAAGCAAATAGAAAACAAACTGCTTAACAAAAGTAAAATATGTTCAGTATGGCAAAGGCTAACCTCTCCAAGTGGGCGTCCAGTTCAGTTCTTCAAGCATGAAACAGAAAGAAAAACAGCATAGTCAAAATTGAGCCGGTTAATGAGGTTTTAGTTGAAAGCTGCTGTCATCGTTCATCAGATCCAAGGCAAGAAAAAAAACAATAAAAGCAATCACACCAACTGACTTCGGATCAGTAGAAAAACAGTGGCAGCTCAGATTGTGTACAGCGAAAACAGGCAGGCTCTCAAATTCGTCGTGCAATTCAAGATTTACATACCCGCGTGACAGATAAGGATACAGGTGAACACGGAATATATGTTCTTTGTCCAGCATCTTGTCTGCCGCAGCTGCAGGAAGATATAAAATAGCTAAATGTTGCAAATCCAAGAAGATAAATTATAGCAACTGTATAAAATGAAGGGGGTAAATCATAAGCATCCTATGCTTCAAATTGTCATTGTCTACTAAAAAGCCCTCCATGGTGGGAGAAAATTTATTTAACTACGGCCAAAGTGGCCAGAAAACAATCACTGAACATTTGCAGGACCACTGGGGATTTCAATTGACAACTTCTTGCCAGAGACAGCTAAAAATGGCAGGTACCCGTCTGGCAGCTTTGAGTCATCCTTTGAGGGCATTGCAGAATTACTTGCAGACTTGAACAATAAAGACGACAGAGTGCTGAAAAGTAACAAACTATTTTCAGCATGGAGTGGACCTTCTAATTCTTCTAAGCATGGGCACAGTGCTTCTCAAATGGTACATGGTAAAATGTAAATGACTACAGAAGTAGGAGACTTTTGTTTGGATTTTCGTAAAAAGAAAAAAAATGGAACTTTAGTTGGTATCAGTAGCAAAATTCTATTTACAGACAATCTCCTCATTTCACTTTTGTTCATAAAAAAATGGTTTACATACAAAATTTGTATTTACAAATGAATGAAGTCCCAAAATTCATTTTTCCAAAATCAAAAAGCCTTACAAGCTTGAGGCTCGATGTGAAGCTCTGCATTACTGAAGAAGAAAATTGTCATGTTAGAACGCTAACAAGCTGGTTTGCTAATAGAACTGCGTAGATGAGCTCCAATTGACAGTTTACTTCCAGTTTATCAGTCAAAAATGGACGGTACGATAATATACTCCTTCAAGAGCCTCTGCCAAGACACCGGAGAAGCCTGTCATAGCTTGAAAAACTCCAGGTAGGCCAGTTTGAATATTATTAAGTGTCATTGATCGGGTTATCTCAACTGCCTTCGCATGCCTTGCCAATGCATCCTCCACCCTTCGTTTACACAATATTAGCTCTGCTCTCTTCTTGGCAAGAGGATCACCAGTGTCTAAAGCCTGTCCACGTTCTGGCCCAGGAAGTCCAATCCCGACCATTGAGTATGACTGATAGAACTTTTTCTCAATATTCCTTAGCGCTGCAGATTTCTTCTCCAGCTCCTTCGATGCATGTTCAGCCCGCTTCTTAATCTTGACCTCATCGGCTTGTTTCTCTGATATGGCATTAACCACTTGGACAAAACTTTTGATTGCTTCTGAGGCAACAATATCTGGAACTCGATCAAGGGCTTGCTTCCACTCATCACAGAAGGCAAAGAGATCAGATGCAACCGCTGTGTCAGAAGAAGAGTTCTGGTCTGGATAATCCTCAACATTTAGAAGGGTTAGCTTCAACCAACCATGTAGAGATGTTACATATTCACGCTGATAATTTATGAGGTGGCAAAAGCTAGAATGCCATGCAGAAACGGCAGATACTAAGTGGCTAGTAACTTGTCTGTGGAGATCAGATGTTGACTCCACAGAAATTGGCCGGTTAACAAGCCCTTTAACTTGTTGAATAATGTTGTTCTGAATCTCATGGAACTGATTCATTGATTTCCACATCAGCATCAGTCTGCAGCAAAGGCACGTATTAAGAACTATAGTGAACTAATGCTGAATTGGCCAGAAAATAATTTACCAAATTTTAGTAAATTTCAAGAATGCAATCATTGGGCACGCAACTTCTTGCACACACATGCACACAAGTTGCAGAACCACACATAAGAATGAGCATGCTAATCCTATACATACAATCAAATTCAATATTTTAAAATTGAAGGGCTGGAAAAAGTTCATGTTACGGAGGATATGAATTTAAGACAGGTTATAAAAATACTTTTAAGTAGATGAAACTGGGCAATTTAACTGGCAATACAGCTACTGCCAGTTTATGAAAGCATAAAATGCTACGACATTGCTTTGAAAAATAGATGTCATGACATTTCCTCATTAACATCTTTATCGAAAACCACTTTTTTTAGATATTAAGTAGACATCTGAAACATACATTTTTTGTGCTTTCAACTCCTAAATCATGTGCAAAGTAAATAAAAAAGAACAAGAATCAACCAAAACTAAAAAGAAGAATCTCTTTTGAGACTCTGTTTATATATTTCCTTCTGACTTGACGACAAAAAGAAAATAGACTACACCATCGCTAGAGGATAAAAAAAATAATACCCATGGCATAGCTCAACAAGCTGCGGTGCTAGTTCATTGTCTCTGACTTCCATGATGGCTAAGGAGGCAGAGGACATAGCCTGCGATGTGACCACCATGAGTGACTGCAACTTCTTAATGGAACTTTTTGTTTTGACCAGCTTCTCGTCCTGCAGCCCTCTGCGTTCTTGACTTTGCAACGAGGAAAGCTTTTTCTCATGCTCTATCTTCAACCCTTCTCTAGTCTGGAAATTCCAACAAAAAATCCAATATTTAGCCAAATGATGCGATATGACTGTACACCTACCTCATACGAGCAGGTGTGACAAGATCGTATGAGCTCCATTTTCACATAACATCTTTAAAAAGTACTTCCTGCCACAGTAAAAGGCCAATTACTATTACTAAAGATCATCTCAAGTCCCAACCATATCATTCAAGGGGAAAAAAATGTAAAATTAGCTGCACAAATCTGCAACCGAATCATCAGGGTCTACAGATAACAATCCAAGAGACAGATCAATAGATCAAGCTGCCAACCGACTAGCTGCAGCAAAAGTGGACGAGCAGCGGCACCTTGCACCAAGTGTCATGTGCTCATGCTCGTATAACATTACAATGTCAGCATGTCACGCAGTGCAAACAATAGAAATGTATTAAGGATACGTATTTGTAGGCCAGCCCATGCACCAAAAATATTCAAACTAGCAGAAGATCCTAACTTTTAAACAAATATTAGCCAAATGCAAAAAAAAAAGTTCAACCTTGGAAAAAAAGGCTCAATCACTGTAGTTTCACCATCGCAGTAGTGTGTTTATAGAAGAATGAATAATTTAAATTGGACTACCGTCAATATTGTAGTTGATGGATTATTCATGTTGTGAGGATTTAGTGGTCGAACGGCAGCTCTAACTCCATCCATATATCATATATCAAGTTCAAAAGAAAAGAAAAAATGAATGTGAGATCAAAAAAGGAAATTGAACCTTTATTTCTTCATATAGCTTCTTTTCCCATGCCAAAAGCTGTTCCAGAGTCGAACAATGGCTCTTCCCATCGCTATACACATTTGAAACATCGATATCCGATTTGTAGCGTATCGCCAACGGCGGCTTCGACGTCCAACTTGAGGATAGAGCACTGATAATGCTGCTGCTGTGATACACCGTCTCTGAAACAACACCAAAACCTTAAAATGAACAACCTCTACAACAACAAAAAATGGAATCAAAATTCGACGAATTTGATCTTCGTTCTCACTTCGCAACTGCCCAATACTCCGATCCAACTGCTTGCGGCTCGTCTCGAGCAGAACCGACACCGGCTCCCCGCCGCAGCGGCGCCATTGAAACTCTCCTCGACGGCGGCCATGATCTCGGCCAGATCCCGATGGCGCACCACCAGCTCCATCCCCGCAACCCCACCGGCGGCGCTCGAAGACCCGACCTCCGACTCCGCCGCCGCACCCCGGAGCTCGAAGTTCGACCTAGACTCCAGATCCGCCCCCTCGTCATCGGAACCGGCAATGTCGGAGCTGGAGCTGCTCACGAACCGATCACGGCCGCATTGCGCCGCCTCCCTCCCCGCCACGCCCTCGCCGGCGAAGAACTCGGAGCCCGGAGGGGAAGGGGGTAGTAGTCCTCCCAGTTCCACGCCGACGAGGAGCCGTCCTCGGTCGAGACCGACGGGGGTTCGGCGGGAAGCTTCGCCGGCGCCTATCGGAGCTCGCGGAGGCGGGGGTAGGGGATCTGGGGAGCGGGGGGCTGGGGAGGAGGACGGAAGGGGAGGATGAGGGGACGGCGAGGGGCTCGCCGGCGGCGAAGGAGGAGAGGGAGGAGGCGGCGAGGAGGAGGGAACGGAGGTAGTCAGAGTGGGCCGCGGCGAGGCGGTGGCGGGCGGCGACGGCGCACTTGATGAGGCGGCGGCGGTCGCGGCAGCGGCGGACGGCGTCCTGGTCGGCTAGCTTGGAGGCGGCGCATCCGGCCATCGCTCGGTAGAGGGGAGGGGAGTAGCTTCGGCCTTGGTAGGGAGCAGTAGAATTGTTCGACTCCAATCCTTTTAAATGTTCACTAGAGTGGTTTAGCGAATTACATCTAAACGGTACTTTTGGTGTGTAATATAATTAATAAGTTGATAAATTGTATAAAAATTTCACGAATGAATCCGATTTACACTTAAAAAATTAATTTCATTAACTTATTAACATAAATTTATTATCCAAATACACACTTGCAAATGAGATGGCTAGTTTTACTAGTTTGACTCGAATCGGTTTAATTTGAATCGTAATTTTAATCCTCAACTCAATTTAGTTCAAATTATTATTTAAAATTTGATTATTTCGGGTCTCGAGCCCTTGGGAATACATCTTCGTGTGCTTCATTTTTATTTTTTTAATTAATTAATATTAAAATTTAATATTGTACATTAAGTATAATATTTTATTTATATTTAGTAATGGTTAGTTTTTAAATATTATAATCATTATTTACATTAAATATAAAAATTTTAAAAGTAATATATATCATAATAATATTGTTCAGGCACAAGATAAGTTTAAATCTCTTCAAATAATTATCTTACATGATAACATAATAATTTTATGTAAGAGCAAACTATGTAACAGATAATTTATGTATAGTTGGATTATTTAATTATTAAACTACTTTTATATTAAATATGTAAAATAACTATATATTAATAATGTTCAAGCTAGCTCAAATTTGGGACCACCTCATCTCAATTCAAATTCAATTGAGCTCAACTTAAACTTAAAAATAAATAAGTCAAATTTAACTATTTGAGCAAAACTACACTAGACTCTATCTACATGATTAACACCCACTTTTGTTACTCTGCGCTTAAACAAAAATTTGAAATTATAAGTGTTTTTTTTTTTGCAACGAAATTAGAGGTAAATTGAAATTTGTTCCTCTGAATTCAAAACTCCAGCATGATTACTGTGCTATTTATGTAGTGTCTTTTTTACACTATTTGCATTACTAAGCTGGTATTTTCTTAAAAACCCAAATGATTAAAATATTAATTTTAAAGTGATTATAGTCCATTCAAATGACATGTGATTATAATTTTTTTAATCAAATAAAATTACTCTCATTATTCAATTATCCTCCTAATTTAAGAATTCCTGTTAATTTGCGCTAATATATAATTATTAGTTAGAATTAATTAGCAATAGATGGTATGATTTTTTTCTACCACAATACGGTGGTATTTATTTTTTTCCTCCTGCTAGTTTATTTTTGGTATAGCGGCACCTGAAGATTTCTCAACTGTAATTATTTTTTGTTATTCAAAATTATCCATACTTTTTTACAAACAATCTTTTATTTATTATTTAAACTTGTATGTTTAAATTTTTGAAAATCTTAAACTCTTTTGGATGTTAAATCAAAATCTCTCTCAACAAAATATTTTTCTGGTCTATTTAGACTAAGAAGAGATTTTAATTGCCAAATCCATGAATAGCAATAGTGGTGGTAACAGACGGCATACGGCATGGACACGGCTTAAGAGTGTTTAGCGCTATGTTTATTAATTTAAAAAATGTTTGGAATATTTTTTTAACTGATATCCATGTTCATCCATAGTGGGCAAATGACTTAACGGATAGACTAATGAACAATGAAGTAAAGAAATATTTTTATAAATATAGAATCAAAGATTGTTAATGAGATTTTTATATATTCATATTAACTTTGTTAATGAGATTTTTATATATTCATATTAACTTTATTAATGAGATTTTTATACATATCAATTATTAATCTAAGCAAATCATCCAAATCGTAGAGGTGATACACATAATTAGTAACAAATATAAGAAATCTTTAACAAATCTTCTATAAATTGTTCTTTTTAATACAACATGCATATGTTTACCATCATGTCCAATTATCATATGGCCAAAAAAATATGCCCATAGTCATAATGTCCATGTCTTTACTTTTCTTTAAAAATGTCAATTAGCCTATTGACAGACATTTACATGGCATGGACAAACAAACAAATAAATTATCCATGACCACCCCCAAATAAGGAAAAAAGATTCATTTTGATAATTTTGTGAATTTTAATTTTACTTTTTCCAAAAATAATTGCAATTTATTTATAAAACCTAAATTTTTTTTCATTTGGAGCAGATTTAAAATCATGAAAATTGTTATTAAATTTAATTACATAAAAAATTAATACTTCTACCCCATTACATTATAGCAATAGAGATTTTTCAACCTTTACGCATTTTCATCTTTCTTGTGTAGGCTCCTTAATATTTAATTAAAATTATAATAATTATAATAATTATAATAATTATAATAATTATAATAATTATTATTTATTATCAAGAAAGCATTGAACTATAATTCCACCTAAATTAAGAATTGAAAATGTTAACCTATTTTAATATATTTATAAGTATAATACCAAATTAAATTTTGCTACTTAACAATATATGTTTAATTTTGATTTTTACCTTTTTTATATATTTATTTACATATCCTTATTTATTATTAAAAAACCAAGAGTGTGATTCTAATTGAATTAAAAATCCTTAAAAATAAATTCTATTTAGTTATTAAAATTTAAATTAATTTTTAAAAATATTTATGTATAACCATATTTTCTGTTAAATATAAATAATAATAATTTTTTATTTTAAAATAATAGCATAATAATTTTGAAATTAATTTTATATATTCTTAATACATATTATTAATAAATATTAAATATACCCTATGCATTCGGCTAGTTTAAGACATAAATTACTATTCATTAATTTTGATTTGGATCAGCTTCCCCTCTAACCATATATTGAGTTTTCCCTTGAATTTTTGAAGAGTGTGTATATAGTTAATATACTTACAAATAACAATATCAAAATTATATTAAAAAATGTTTTAATAATTCTGATTAACATTAATTAATCAATAATTATGAGTCCAAAAAACACAAAAATCAGAAAACAAATTTAGGCCGAGGGGCGTACCATACGTTGATGTTATCACTCGGACAATTTAAATTCCATTATTACCCCCACAACCCCAGCGCAACTCTTCACCACATCAGGGTTATTTACGGTAATCCTGGCAGCCACGAGCCTAAAATCTCTTCACTCCCCCAAGGGGCCGTGGCTCGACCTTCCCCTATTTTTTCGGCCGCACTTCCCCTTCGACGGTCTCTCCGGCCAACCTCCGGCGGCTTCCATGGCGGCGCCTGCTTTGGCGGCTTCGATATCCGCCCCTTGTAACCTCCATTCCTAATTGATATCACGTTTATGTATCGAGCTCGCTCTAGGGTTGTGCTTGTTCCGATTGTTCGGTGTAGTCTGCCTTTGAAGTTCTTGCGTTTTGTGGTCGTTTGGTAAAAAATTTTTGGTTGATGATGTTCTTGAGGTTTGATTTGGAGGTGGTGTTGTTGTTGTAGGATGCCATTCTCGTGCTTGTCCTAGTAGTTTCGGAGGTTGTGATTTATGCGGCGAATTGGACCTTAGGGTTTTGTGTGTTTTTGTTGTATATGAATATGTAGTCAATATGTTGTTGTTTAAGATTTATTTGTAGATGATGGTACTGGTGTTGTATATTCATGATTTTCAATTATATTTTCGGTAATTTTGTTTTCAGATTTTTAGCTTTTAGGGACTCGGTTTAAGACTATTATTATTACGTTTATTATTTATTTTGCTCTTGTGGAATTGTATAGCATTTTTAGCCTGTCAGATAATTGGATCCTAGGGCTATATTGGTTCAATTGTTTTATGTAACTTGAATTTGGTGCTCGCTTGTGTTGTTAGTTGTTTGGTTTTTATTTATTTTTGATGAAGTGGAGAATTGTTGATGAAATTTGAGTGGTAATGGCATTGTTTATCTTGTTTATATGTAGTTGGATCTCAGTTTAAGACTGGGAATGTTCAGCTGAGGAAGATGGGGGCATTGGGAAGCCCTGGGAGAGCCGCATTGCGGAGCAGCTTGAATCAAAGGAAGTGGCGGCTGACAGTTTGTGCCGAGCATAGGTACGACTTTCTGTGACTTCTGTAATTTGGATTTGTTTTTGGCTATATGGTTGCATTGTATTTGGGAGTAGGTGTGAACTCAACTTCTGAGAACAAAGAAACTAGAATAAAAATGCTAATGATGGGGTTTGTAATATGAATTTTTTGTTGTGTGTGGAAGTTTTATGATCTGAATTGGCATGGTCTAGAGCCTATAGGAAACAGCAGTTATTGGCCATTGATAGCTAATTTCACAAGTAGCATATGCCATTAGGATAGGGGACCATTGATGGCAGGAATAAGATTGTCATTGTATGATAAGGAATATCTCATCTTTGCTAATGCCGGTCATATGTAGTTATGGCAGACATCTGCCTTAGTCTCAAGATCATTTTTGTTATTGGCTGTTGCTTTTACTATTAATTAGTTGGCTACTCAGTTGAGATTCATGCTGGCAAAAATAATACCTGGAATTTCAATAACATTTTTCTCATGGTGATTATGCATGTAGCAATGGTTCCAGAGGTGGAGGTGGTGATTTTCTGGCAGGATTTATAGTAGGAGGAGCTGTGTTTGGTACCTTGGCCTATGTCTTTGCACCACAGGTGCTTTATTCTTCGAATGTAGTAATTTTTATCATTTATTTATGATGGTCTGCAGTTATCTTTGGTAACTAGTAGAAGATTGAAGATCCTTTGTTGCTTGCCATATTGGATATTGGAGCCCATTTAAAGTCCTACCTCGTTGGAGCTATTTATGGAGAAGATCAACTTTCTTAACTAGGTTACTTAGATGTTAGAACTTAGAAGTTTGATGTTAATCCAATCCTTCCATGTTAGTTGCAGAATATACTATATGAAAGGGAGTTTTTCAAAGTGAAAAATAATGATTTTTAAAAGTGGGTCTCATCTGAGTCCAATAGATGATTAATAGTGAACTCGTTGCCCGTTGTTTATGGAGCTCTGTTTCTTTCTGAGATTTCTAGACAGTGGGCCTTCGAAATAGGTGCCAAACTTATTATAACTGATATATTCATCATATTTATAGTGAGTATTATTTTTTCTCAATAGAATTTATGCATCAGATCATACTTTTTCATTATTCTTTCTATTAGCGGTTGTATTTTTAAACACAGATTAGAAGGTCTATTCTCAATGAAGATGAATACGGCTTTAGAAGAGCTAAGCGGCCCATATATTATGATGAAGGTTTGGAGGTATTGACCGTCTACTCAAAGAAACTACTTAATTTCTGTGACAATTTCTAATTTCACGTTTATAATTGAAAGCAGAAGACATGGCAGACTCTGAACGCAAAGATAAGCCAGCTTAATTCTGCTATTGATAATGTTTCTTCCCGTTTGAGAGGTGGCAACCACATTCTGAAAGAACAAATAGAAACTGACCCTGAAGTTGAAGCTGCTCTGTAGGACTTCGCTAAATGCATTTAGATGATGAAGTTCTGCATCGATGATCTGATTTTCTTTATAAATGTGCTCATCTTTTGCTGGGCAGTTTATGTACTAAGATTTTCCCGACTTTAAGACAAACTTCTTATATGGCCTGAGTCCCAAAGCTGTCTTTGAAAAGTTTGGGGTGAAAGATTTTGAACTGGTATGTGGGAAAAATACCATCTGTACTTTTGGAGGTAAAACATCTACAGAGCTATTATTAGTCTTTAAGACCTTGCAGAATTGATCGCTAATTCAGTAATTTGGAACAGTTTGAAACAAGATGACCTCATGCATGGCAGTGAGTGCGCTGAAAATTGATCAAACTGTGAATGATGTGTGTTCTATCCATGTGTGTTTATTGTTTAGGTTTTGAGAAACATAGGGCAGAGTAAGAGCAAATCCAGGAGGAAAATTTAATTCCCCACTTGTTCTGATTTCAATTTAGTGATAAAAGCATTTGACTAGGATTTGCAATCAATTTGGTGCCAAGCTCCTCTGCCAATCATATAGTGAAACTTTGCATCTCCAACTGATGTGGGGGAAAAAGAAGAATTTGACAATTGGGATTGAAATATTAGTGCAGTGTAGGTGATCTGGCAACTTTGTTTTCTAACTTATAAAGATAAGTCTAGGAGCATGCCTGCACGTGCGCGGGGCAGTTAAATATATTGACATTAGAATTTATTTTTATTCTTATTTAATATACATCTATATATATATATATATAATACATGGATTATTCTTGGATAGTTATATTTGAATTGTGAAGTGGGGTTAATTTTATTTAGTTTTTAAAATTTAATAATATTTGCACGACGAATAATAAACAAATAAATAAAATAAAAATTATCATAATCATGAGTTTTAGTCTATAGCAATTTATTAAGTAATTAATTACATACTTTATGCTTAGCGACGATATGTGCCAAAGTTTATATTTTAGCTACCTGATATAAAATAAACTTATAAGATTATTTTTGTGATTCATGTGTATGCTTTTAAATATAACTAGGATTCTAATTTGAAGTGAAAGATATAAGTAATAAAAAAATAGATAGATGAATTGTATGATAATTTACATGTCTTCAAATTTTCTTTGTAGACAACATTTGTGGTTTCATGAGCTCCATCTAGTTATTTGCCTTTAACGATAATCCTTAACCCTTGAGGTCTTGTTACTCTTAAGATTTCCACATATAACTGATGATGTGAGAATATTAGGTGTTTTAAATAAACCCCAACCGGTTGGAGTGATTGTCCTTGCCTTTTGTTTACAATCATTCTAAAACACAATGTTAATGAAAATTGCCTCATTTTTGAAGTAAAAGGCCAAGTTTTCTCAATATGAGGTGTTATAATTCTAGGTATGAGATGCTTCTTCCCGGTATTGATGTCAGTCATAATCTTGGCTTTTATTGTCTAATTTCTCAAACATGTAATTATCATCTTTGTACCATTGCATTAACCTATAGATTGGTTTAAATTTCATAGTAGCGTCGCTAGAATACTAATTTTCAATTGCACTTCATGGTTTGGTAATCCTATGAATTTCAAATTGTTTAAATACTCTATTGGATATAATATATTCTTGTCTAAAATGTCACCTTCAATTTTAAATATTGAATTAGATCTATAATAGATGACTTCATCACCTTCAATAACGTCCAATATATAATAGTTGATATCATGTGTTATATCATTTTTTATTGAAAATATAGCTCTTTTGGTAAAATAATCAATATCACGTAGATGCGAATATTATCCAAGTATATAGTCTTAACCATATCTTGTAAATCATTTAAGGTATGTGGAAGAATAAAATTTGTAGGGATTCTAGTTGAGGTTTCATCATTTAGCACACTATTAGTTTTATCAACTATTTTCAATATCAATTTGTTAAATGCTTCCAATTCACATCTTGTAGATAATCCATCATTTTGTATTTGTAGTCTCATATTGTTTTTGAGATAGAAGATAGAAGACTTTGAAATGTTGTATCGATAAGAGCTCTTAATAGAATAGTTTATTATTTGGTATACTACTTTCATTTTTTATGGGTAGTATTTGCAAAAAATCGCCGCCTAGTAACATTGTCATTCCCTTAAAAGACAAGTTTGAGCCATTTTTATTTTGTAGGTGAAAGATGTCTCTTACCGTCTTATCCAACGCTGCAAAATGATGCTTGTTTGTCATCACAATTTCGCTCCATAAAATAAGTAATGTTTTTTGTAATAAAGTAGCAATTTGCTCCCCTATTTAATGTTGTATGTAGATTGATTTGTTTAAATGAAATCTAGAGTGGGCTGTTCTACCACTTGGTGGAAGTAATGCTACAATACAAGATGTTGTGACAATTAATGCTATTTTCCTTCCCTTTTACTTTTGTTAATATTGCTAGCCATAGATATGTTTTTCGTGGGCCTCTATATCCATTTACAAATATTAATTCACCCATGTTCAAGTGTATGGAATTTAATATGTGATCATAATCATAAACACTTTTTTGTTCCTCATTCAATTTATTTTCTTAGTGTTCATAATCTAATTTCGAAACTCGATAGTAATTTAACTCCTCTGTTATCAATCTATTATCTGATTGAAGATTTGTAGAATTTTCTGACAAAGTCATTCCTGAAAAATCATCCAAACTTTTATTGTTTTACTAAAAGATGTCATCTATTTCGATGGGTGCTATATCTTTCAATTGTAATTCTGTTTGCTCCAATTGAGTTAATTTTATATTTTTTTGCTCCTTATACAAAATATCATATGTAAAAATTGTGTCATGTATCTGTCCATAAATTCGTCGGATGTGAAACTTCATAGAAGATTAGTCTTGATGCAAAAAGGTTACGCACTTGATACCTAATAGGTTAAAGTGAAAATTCAACAATAATGTCAAAACATTTCTTTGCTGTCACTAAGAAGTCCCCTTGTATGACATACTTCTTTATAAGTTTTATGTACATAACCATCAACTCTTCTTATATCTTAAAAATATTTACATCATTTCACAAAGTTAAATAATAATCTGAAATAATATCATTCCCCGCTTGATGGATGTGCAAACTATAATCTTCCAATTGTTTTAACCATTTTTTCTTTTCTTCAACTTTCTTTTTATTATCCTTCCAAACTCCTTTTGATGAAAAATTGACATAAGTGAGCTCATTTGCTAAGTGTTTTCAATTAGCTGTCGTCCATTGTGTAAACATTGTCTTCTTTATTCCTGGTTGTTGCAATTATGGTTAAATTCTAATGATCTGGAAAATATAGCACTTGTTCATTCTCCATATGAAAAATAATTTTTTGAACTATTGGCTGTTTATATTTTATGTCAAAGTTGAATATTCTCCATGATGCCTCACATGCTGATAAATATTTGTAATCAAGACATTGTTTAATTTCATCAACTTTTTTATGGTACTCTCTTGTTCTTCTTATCCAACAATGTCATTTTCTGTTAGAAGAACTATACTTCTGTCGCGCCTTTGTTAATATATTTTAATAAATACTTAATTGAGCTCAATTTATTGCACCATTCTGTGTTATGATGACATTGAAATCTAACCAAAAGGTATCGATTACAAGAAACAATATACCGATTATCCAACTCTACATTATTTCTTATAACTGTTCTTCTGTTATCTCTTCTTTTGTATAAAAGGAAACCATTTTTGTTAATAGTTGTTTCACTTAAATATTTTTTTGAAAAATGTTTTGACCAAAAGTTTTCGGCCATGCATGATACATTTTTTCGATCATATCCACATGGCCCATGCATCACATAATTTTGGAATGCAAGATATCCAATCTCATATGCATTTTTATCAGAAATTTTAACTGAAATACTTTTATCTATATGATTAGTAGTCAAATGTTTACCTTTGGGATGTAAAAATAAAAGCAAATGAACATGGAGTAGACAACGTTGTTGGAACTCTATTGTGTGCACACTTGAGAATAATTGTAAAACCCGTGACTAGAGTTAGATTTTTACTTTATCGAACTAGCTGGTTCAATTGTCAATTTGAGTTGAATCAATTTCATTAATCGTGTAGCTAAGTTGAGGCCAGCCATGAGTTATGCGCGATGAGAGCCAGGTGTACCTGAGTATATGATGATAATATTAGAAAGATGGACAGAAATAAGTTATCATATTATATGATAGTATATAATTTTTTTTTTACGTATTTGATCGTAGAATTATTTTTAGGCCGATAACCCATTAGTATGCATTATAGATCAGTTTGGGGGTTATTCGTTATAGAACATGTTATTGTGACGTTATGGTGTGCCTTATATTTTATAGAATTTTTTGTTTCTTTTTGGATTTTTTTGATTTATTACGAGTTAGTTATTATTTTTTACTAGAATCGGAGTCGAGTAAACTTTTATTTACGAGACTACCTCCGAGACTTGTCCATACCTTTTTTCCCCCAAACCCCGATCGTTGCCCTACACCACCCCCATCCTCATTGTCGACAACCCTTTCGGCCATTGCACCGCTGTTGATCAATGCCTCTGAGCCCTGTCGTGTCATCGTCATGCTACCCCGAGCAACCTTGGCACCACTCTGATCTCCACGGCGCTGATTTGCCACACGATTGCGCCGCGCTCCAAGAGGCCGATTTGCTGCCATTTGCACTGCTCTATCGTCCCCATGCCACCAGCGCCCTTCCCATCAACCCTCGACCGTTCCCCCCATACCTGGCATCCGCTGCTGAGGCTGGCCAAGGGCCAATTGGACGATCGAATGACCCCGACTGTGAAGACCCGGAAAAATAAAAATAAAAAATATATATATATAAATAATAATAATAATAATGTTCGACACGGGGGAATCGAACGTAGGGAAAAAAATTTCGTTAGCTAGTTAGGTATGAATTACCCGGTTAATTGAGAAGTAATTTCTAACCGGACGATTCTACTTGAATCGGTCAAGTCGACCACATTATTTATCCATTTAACCATTTAAGTGAATCATACCATGTACCCGTTTAAGAGGTTAAGTGAAATGGTTAAGTGAACCGTATTGATTACCCAATTACCCGATTAAAGGAATTGCGGTGAAAGGGTGTTTCCACAAACCCTAGCCGTCATTTCATTCTTTGTAAAAGGAGAAGGGAGGGCGTCTTCTACATCTTTCTCCTCCTTGGACAGATGCTGGCTTTCCTCCTTCGCTCGGGTAATTCCTTTTCCTTTCTTTTTCTTTTGTTGCATGCATACACATGTTGCATAAATCATAAACATGTTAAACATAAGAATCAAATGAGAAATCAACAAGGGAAGAAGAAAACCAGGAGGATGTCCTGCTGTTTTAGCAGCAGCAACAACACCATCCTCCATCCTTGTGAGTAGGGTTGACGTGCTGGAAGTAGGGAGTGTACCCAGCTGTGCTGCTGTGTAAAACCCGCGACTCGAGTCAGGGTTTTATAGTCGTTAGCCGGTTGGTTTGACCGTAGTTTGAGTCGGTTCAGCTTTCAGAACACGTGTGCGGGGCCGAGGCCGACCGTGCGCACGTGCTATGAGGGTTTATGTATACCCAAGTATCGATGATAGCGTCAGATACGCATCAGCAGACTGAGTTATCAGTAGATATGAGAGTATACAGTTGATGATTTTATTTTATTTTTATGTTGTGACCGTAGAATTAGTTTAGGCCGAATAACGCATTAGGACGCGTTAGATGGTATTCGGGTGGGTTATTAGTTATACGACATGTCATTTGGATGTTGTGATATTTTGTTTGATTTTATGGGATTTTTCCCAATTTTTCTAGATTTTTCTGGGATTTATTCCGAGTCCGTTATCATTCTTGACTCGAGCCCGTGTCGAGTCAAGTCTTATTTACAACTTTGCCATCGCCCTATACACCTCATCTTCCTCCCCAAACCCTGACACTTTTCACCACCGCCGCCGCCCTTGAGATTTTGCCACCGCCGTCGACGCCGGACTCGCCGCCGGTCGACGCCGCCCAGCCCGGTCGTGCCGTCGCCTTGCCGCCTCGACCACGCCCGGCCACCGTCCGGCCGTCGCAACGCCGGAAATCGCCCTCGATTTCCCGCCGATTCCGACGCGATTTCGCCGCCGTCTGCGCCGGACCGCCGCCGCCGTGACGTCGGAGCTCCTCCCCTCGACCTCCCCTACCTTTCCCCTCTGCTTAGCGCCGCCGTCGAGGGTCGGCCGTGGGTCTGATCGGAGCGGCCGACCGCCCCAACCGCACTCGACGCCGCCGTTGGTGGCCATCGCCGCCGCGGCTGCCCTCGTCGTCACCGCCATTGGGTTCAGCTCACCGAGGCGGTGCTAACCCCTACCTCCGATTGCCTCGCCGGAGCAGTCACCGGAAAACCACCGGAGCTGCCGGAAAACCGCCGGCACAGTCGCCGGAAAACTCGACCCGCCTTCGTCCGTCGGCACCGATTTCAGCGCCGATCGCGAGGTGGTTCTTCCTTCTTTTTTTAGAATTATTACATAAATGTTGTGGTCATAGTAGCATATTAGAATTAATTGTATTAACTTCATGATTTTAGTTTAATTAATCATGATTATGATAAACATGTGATGATTAGCGTAAATTGTGTTGTATGATGTGAATGCTTAGTAATGAAATTGTTAGTAAACTATTGAACAGTTAATTAAATGCTTGTTAACTAGTTAATTCATGAATATGTATGAATTAGGTTTTGCATGCTAACATTATGAAATTGTTAGTAAACTATTGTATAGTTAATTAAATGCTTGTTAACTAGTTAATTTATGAATATGTATGAATTAGGTTTTGCATGCTAACATTAAGTTAAACAGATTAAATTGATTAAACCATTGTCACCTAATTAGAATAGGTATGCTTTGAAATTGGAATTAAAAGTGCTAGGTAATAAGTAACATATGAAATGATAAAATTATTAACCTGCTTGACAATTAGAGACGTAGGGTACTTGTCGAGATGATTATCATGGTTGATTAGATAATTGTATGCATGTGGATATATTAGTTATATAGGTGTG
The DNA here is from genome assembly GCA_033002965.1 of Piper betle. Taxonomy (NCBI): domain Eukaryota; kingdom Viridiplantae; phylum Streptophyta; class Magnoliopsida; order Piperales; family Piperaceae; genus Piper; species Piper betle. The sequence continues at coordinate 128,574 of JAURVB010013014.1, forward strand.
CATCATATATGTATGGGCGTTAGTAAATAGTTATGTTCATGTAGGTTCGTTGCAGGAGCTCGCCGTCTAGGCACGAGACTGCGCTTGGAGCTTCTGACAGGTCCGTTAGGACACGCTTCTCAGGTTTTATCGCTCCATTCTATCGGTGATTTGATTTATTGATCGTAGGACGTGTCAGGTGGATGATTTATTGGACCCCACCTAACACGGGTCACCTGGTCGATGTTTTTCGGAATTAATAACCCTCGAGGATGAGATCCCTCGAGTTTGTTTTCGAAAATAAGATCCACCTCAAGTTGCCTTCGGGCCTATTATAATAAATCCCGACCCAGCCCTATAAATAGTTTTATCGAGTTTTCAGTGAGACAAGAGAAGATGAGTCGACTGCACGTACCATGAGCGGATGCCGTGCCAGTCAAAGCGGGCTCTGGATTAGTGCCAGCGGACTGTTCCATTCCCGAGGGATCCTGACAACTCCGCGTTTGAGTTCCTCACACCCGGAGGACGTGGAGGTTTACGGGTACTGTTTAGTACAGCGCATGTCCGGACTTGTGGTTCAAAGGGTACTAAAGGCGACTGCCTGAGAGTGCTCGGTCTACGTGCTCAAGGCCAGGAGTAATATGGAGGTTCGGAGAGGGCTTAGGATAAAAGTTTTACGTGAAGTACTGAAAAGAAGTGTCGTGAGCGGCACAGTACCAGATAGATTGGGATGCTGTTGAGTCAGCTGCTCGACGGCTCCTTTGTAGTTGCCCTTATGAGAGTTCTTGAGGAAGATATATATGATGGTTTGCTTTCCATGAGAGTTTGCTCTCATGTTCCAGTTTGATATTAGTTATTTCCGGACCAGTGACACCCGTTGCTGACGTTTTTCTACTATATGTAGGTGAGGATGATGATTGGTGTATGCCGGCCTCGACGAAGGAGTAGCGCTTGCATTGCACACACATACCTGGTGCCGCGCCGACTTTTGCGTAAGATGTGATGTGATTGGCTTTTGTAGTAGATTTACATATTGGTATTTATGCATGTGTTTGTGAGGCTTGTATGCCTTGTTTTAGAAATGCGTGGGAATGTTTTGAGAAAGGCTCTAATGATGTGTTATGTTGAAATGAAAAGGAATCAAATGAGCTGAGTATGAGATTGTAGGTGGGCTAGACCCAATTACAGTATGTTTGGATGATTTGAAGTCTATTACGATATAAATTGTTGTTTTATATATATACATATTGTGCCGTATTTTAACAGGTCATCCCCTTATTGCACTTTTAGGGGAGGCTCTGTCCGTTTTATTCCAGGTTTTATGAATTTTATTGTTGTTTTAATTATTTTGGTGTGCGGTGATTATCATGACATTCACGTAGTATCCTGTTAGGGTTTTGCATCTCATTCATATATTGTTTGCGCATTAGCGGCGTGCTCCATCTTGAGACGTCGAGAGGGTTATGTCGTAGCCGTTTAGGTTTTGGGTCAGCCAACTTAATCGGTTTACGAGTAGTTCGATCCTTTGTAACAGTTCTGGTCCGGGTTGAGAGTAAACCGGATTGGGGTGTTACATGCTGGCCAGACGGAGTCGCCTTGGGTGGCTGAGTCAGACTGGCGGGGAGAGATGTAAATCAGGAAGTGTAGGGAGACCAGGTTGGTGTTGATTGGGTGGTGTTGCTGGCCAGACGTGGATCCCCCATAGAAAGGGCAGACTGGTCGTCACTTGGGGTGGTGCTGGTCGTCACCTTGATGGGGCAGGACATGGTCGCCATGGCTGCTGGTCGGCCACCATGAATGGTGAAATTAAAGTCCCCATGTAGGGTGTTGTCCGAGTTCCATGAGACAACAGCGGATAAAGGTTGGATCTTTGGTGTTTTTCCAATCAGATTAGTGAGGTAGATAGAAGATGGGGTCTGAGATTGGGTGGAAGGAAAAGAAGACGGGCTGGTCGGGTGCTGTTTATGTGGCTGACTAGAATAGTCGCCATGGGTCTGGTCGGGGTTGCTGTTTGGGTGGCCAGGATGGGGTCACCAAGGACTAGTTGAGGGTTGCCATGTGGTGGCCAATTTGGTGACGCCATAGCAGCAAATGGAGGCCGCCACATTACTGGTTGGTCGCCATGCATGGTGAAAATACCGGCTTTTGCTGGTTGATTACAATAAAGCTGGGAGCTTTGGGGTCGTTAAATGAATTGTTAAAGTGGGATGGCAACCAGGTCAATATAGGAGAACTCGATGCGGTTGAGTTAGAATATAAGGTAAATACAAAAGACTAAAGTATGGGATATGTTAATAATTGAATTATCAATTAGATAATGGGGATTTGGATGGGGATAATTAATAATTAATTATCATTAGAATTGCTGAAAATTTAATAAGAAATAAAGACTAACATGAACTAATTACATCATTTAAAATTGATAGTATATTAGTCATGTAGTTGCATGTAGGTTCATGCAAAATAAAATTATACTAATGTATAATTTTATGCCCTTATTCAGATTAGGGTTAACGGTTCATAGTCAGACGAAATCACAAGTCAGGTACGTATAATAGGTAGAACATCATACTTTCCTTGTTGGTAGCCTAGGTCGGCCTGAGCCCAGATTCGACCACCATGCACCGAGTGCAACCGGGGTCAAAGAATTGACTCAGTCCGACACTGGGTCGTATTATGTGCATAAATTGTGTAATGCATCGACATTGTTTTGGAGTAGTGATAGCCGCCCCATAAAAAGGCTACGGCCGGGGTGAGTGAGGCACAGCGATTCCTCCATCGCACTGGAGTGCAGTGATAGCCTCCCCATAAAAAGGCTACGGCCGGGGTGTGCAAGGCACTGGCACTGGAGTGCAGTGATAGCCGCCCCATAAAAAGGCTATGGCCGGGGTGTGTGAGGCACTGGCACTAGAGTTGGCAGTGAGAGCTTCCCCACAAACGGGGCATAGCAATCACCTGAGTGCAGTGATAGCCTCCCCATAAAAAGGCTACGGCCGGGGTGTGCAAGGCACTGGCACCGGAGTGCAGTGATAGCCTCCCCATAAAAAGGCTACGGCCGGGGTGTGCGAGGCACTGGCACTAAAATTGGTAGTGAGAGCTTCCCCACAAACGGGGCGCAGCAATCACCTGAGTGCAGTGATAGCTACCCCACAAAAAGGCTACGGCCGGGGTGTGTGAGGCACTGGCACTGGAGACGGTAGTGGTAGCCTCCCCACAAAAGGGCTACGGCCGGGGTGTGCGGATCACAGCGGATACCTCCTCCGCATTGTTTTGGAGTACAGCGGAATCGCTCCACCGCATATTAAAATAAACTTAAGGAAATAGTGGAATGTACTTGTTTTGTTTTATCTATTATACTACTTAGTGTTGTAATCACTAACGCGGAATTGCCTCCGCAGGTGTGCAGATACGAGATTAGGTGATTGACAACCAGAGCATGGAGCAAAATAAATATGAGGACTCCTTTTTTTTACTATTTGAGAAATAAGTGTGGCTACTGGGAAACGGTCCAAGACTGTGGGATCTTTATATATGTTTTTGTTTACAAAAATGTTAGACATATTTGCTTAAATTTTGAGTAACACCTTGCCAGCTAGGCCCACAATGTTGTGACAAATGGCGGGTCGTTACACCGACTGTCTTGTCGCTACCATCGATAGTCATCGCCTCCATTGCCATCCTCTCCACCACCACCATTGTGTCGAGCTCGCCAAACCTGTCTTATAGCACCAATTGCCTAGCCGAAAAAGTCGCCAGAAAATTGCCAAAAACTGCTAGAAAATCACCGAAAATCATCAAAAAATCGGATTCACTCGACATTCACCGGATCTTCTACCGAATTTAATTCAGTCAAACTCGATCGAATTTTTAACACCGTCGGGTGCCAAATTCAAGACTCAAACTATGCGACGAAAGCCTAGCCGTTGCATATTGCCGGCGATGCGAGGTATAATTAACACCGACTTAAAATCTTAAAGATGATGATTGTTAGCACAACATGTTTGGATTGATGAATTCATATGTTAACTACTTTATTGTAATAAAAGTATGAATTACTTGATTGAATTGTATTAAAGTGAATGCTAAGGAATTAATTAGGTAAACTAAGCACCATAATCTAATGCAATGTAGTGTAAGAAAACTTATATTGTTTGATGTATGATTAATGTGAGTGTGTATTGACGTGTGTGTGCTATAAGATGTGTGAATGCATCATAAGCGGACGTTAGCTTTTAGTTTGATGTATAGGTACGGAGTAGTAGCTCACCGCTTAGGCGCGTGGACACGATTACAACTTCTACCAGATATGTTTATGTAACACCCCATTTCGGCTCACCCATGAACCGACCCGAAAATGTCACCGGCGACCGAACCGTTCACTAATCTACTGGGTTTGGTTAAGCCGACCCGGATCTGCCCTCGGTGTCTCAAGATGGAGATGCAAACATGAAATGCATGGATGGGATGCGTGGGTTCTAACGTAGTCCTACATGCATGCTATGATGTGCAAGCAAAACAAAACCATGCAACGGCAAGAAAATTTTAATTAAAAATTATCCACAACAAGGGTATATAAATATTTTATCAAAATACGATAAAACATGATAATCTACCGTAGCATTCATCATTATCTCTTTCGTTTCAATTGAACCGAGCCTGAACTCCAAACTCACTACTCATTCACATTTATCCATTCATTTCATATCAAGCAATTTATCTAAACAAACACATCAAAATTATCATTCACGTAGCAATAACACACCGTCATTATACGATTACACGCGGCAGGTACATGTGTGCGCAGTTCCGTGCTGCTCCTCCGCAGTCCTGACAGCTTTCATCGCTCGCATTCCTCACCTACATATATATAGAAAAACCGTCAGTAACGAGTGTTACCGGCCCGGAAAATAACTAATATCAATCTGGCACAGGAGAGCAAACTCTCCTGTTGAATGAAAAACCATATACTTCCTCAAGAACTCTCATCAGGGCACATACGGGAGCCGTCGCCCTCGGGTCGACAGCGTCCCCCTATCTTTCACATTCTCATGCCTCGGCCATTTCTCTATTGCTTCTCGCGTCAAATCTCGTTCCTTTCCGCCCTCTGCACCTTCCATATTACTCCTGGCCTTGAGCACGAAGGCCGAGTACTCTCAGGCAGTCGCCTTCAGTACCCTTTGAAACCACAAGTCTAGACATGCGCTGCAATGCAGTACCCGTGAACCTCCACACTTCTCCGGGTTTGAGGAACTCAAAGGTGGAGTTGTCAGGATCCCTCAGGAATGAAACGGCCCGCACACCATTCCAGAGCCCACTATCGACACACACGTGCCCGCTCGCGTAGCACGGTAGTCGGATTTCCCTCATTCAATCTCTCACTGAAAACACGAAAACTATACATATATATAGGTCTGGGTTGGGATTTATACAATAGGCCCGAAGGCAACGTGAGCTGGATCTGAAGTTCGAAAACAAACTCGAGGGATCTCATCCTCGAGGGTTATTAATCCAGAAAATCGTTGGCTAAATGGCCCGAGTTAAGTGGGATCCGATAAAACGCCACTTAACTCGTCCTGCACATGATAAATCAAATACACAAGAGAGTAGCGTAAATCAGAGAACGAGTCCTAAACGGACCTGGTAGAAGCTCCAAACGGGTCCACGCACCTAGGCGGCGAGCTCCTACACTGTACCTACACAATCAAGCTAAAAACTAACGCCTGCATGATGAATCACACATCCTATAGCATGCACTGTAAAACCCGTGACTCGAGTCAGAGTTTTACGGGAGTGAACCAGTCGGTTCAACTGTCGGTTCGAGTCGAGTCAGCTTCATGGACCGTGAGCTGAGTTGAGGCCAGCTGTGAGTTATGAGCGATGAGGGTCATGTATGCTCAAATGTACGATGATAACGCCTGAAAGATGATGAAAAATGGGTTATCAAGTATATGGAGGTATACAGTATTGATTGTTATTTTTATTTGATCGTAGAATAGTTTTAGGCCGAATAACGCATTAGGACGCTTTGGATTATATTCGGGTGGGTTATTAGTTATAGAACATATCATTTGGATGTTGTTGTGTTCGTTTGATTTTACGGGATTTTTCCCAATTTTTTGGTTTTTAGGATTTATTAGGAGATAGTTATTATTATTGACTCGAGTCGGAGTCGAGTCATGTTTAATTTACAAAAATGCCATCGCACGCCCCTTCATCTTCCCTGACACCTTCCTCACCCTAAACCCTAGCCGCCGTCATTGTGTGTTGCTGCCGTCGCTACCGCCGATGCACGCGCTGCAGCCGATCAACGCGGCCGTGCAGTCGCCGTGCCGCCACGACCCACCCCGACCACCATCTCGCCGCCAGGACGTCGGAATCGCCCCACGAAACCGCCTCGGCCGTCGCCACTCCAAGCCGGATTCCGCCGCCATTTGGTCACGGCCGCCGCCGCCGTGACCCCGATGACCACCCTCTCGCCGTTGCCGACGTTTCCCCCATCATCCCGACCGCCGTCGAGGCCTGCCGGAGCCCCAATCGGAGCACGCCGCCACCGCCGCCCATTTTCGACGCCGCCGTTGACGGCCATCGCCGCCTCGGCTACCCTGTTTCACATTCTATTTGATTGTGTGGTGTTAAAAATGGAGGCTAAGAAACTAATTAGGGTAACTAGGTAATGATCATGATCTAATGCAAACTAGCCTAAGTAGACTTGCTAGAATTGATATAGGTTAATGTGTGTTGATTGATGCGTGATTGTGTTGATTTTGCGTGCATGCTATAGGATGTGTGATTCATCATGCGGGCGTTAGTTTTTAGCTTGATTGTGTAGGTACGGTATAGGAGCTCGCCGCCTAGGCGCGTGGACCCGTTTGGAGCTTCGACCAGGTCCGTTTAGGACTCGTTCTCTGATTTACGCTATTCTATTGTGTATTTGATTTATCATGTGCAGGACGAGTTAAGTGGCGTTTTATCGGATCCCATTTAACTCGGGCCATTTAGCCAAGGATTTTCCGGATTAATAACCCTCGAAGATGAGATCCCTGGAGTTTGTTTACGAACTTCAGATCCAGCTCACGTTGCCTTCGGGCCTATTGTATAAATCCCAACCCAGACGTTTATATATGTATAGTTTTCGTCGTTTTCAGTGAGAGATTGAATGAGGGAAATCCGACTACCGTGCTACACGAGCGGGCACGTGTGTGTCGATAGTGGGCTCTGGAATGGTGTGCGGGCCATTTCATTCCCGAGGGATCCTGACAACTCCACCTTTGAGTTCCTCAAACCCGGAGAAGTGTGGAGGTTCATGGGTACTGCATTGCAGCGCATGTCTAGACTTGTGGTTTCAAAGGGTACTGAAGGCGACTGCCTGAGAGTACTCGACCTTCGTGCTCAAGGCCAGGAGTAATATGGAAGGTGCAGAGGGCGGAAAGGAATGAGATTTGATGCGAGAAGCGATAGAGAAATGGCCGAGGCATGAGAATGTGAAAGATAGGGGGACGCTGTCGACTCGAGGGCGACGCAGCTCCCGTATGTGCCCTGATGAGAGTTCTTGAGGAAGTATATGGTTTTGATTCAATAGGAGAGTTTGCTCTCCTGTGCCAGATTGATATTAGTTATTTTCCGGGCTGGTAACACTCGTTACTGACGGTTTTTCTATATATATGTAGGTGAGGAATGCGAGCGATGAAAGCTGTCGGGACTGCGGAGGAGCAGCACGGAACCGCGCACACATGTACCTGCCGCGTGTAATCGTATAATGACGGTGTGTTATTGCTACGTGAATGATAATTTTGATGTGTTTGTTTAGATAAATTGCTTGATATGAAATGAATGGATAAATGTGAATGAGTAGTGAGTTTGGAGTTCAGGCTCGGTTCAATTGAAACGAAAGAGATAATGATGAATGCTATGGTAGATTATCATGTTTTATCGTATTTTGATAAAATATTTATATACCCTTGTTGTGGATAATTTTTAATTAAAATTTTCTTGCCGTTGCATGGTTTTGTTTTGCTTCCACATCATAGCATGCATGTAGGACTACGTTAGAACCCACGCATTCCCATCCATGCATTTCATGTTTGCATCTCCATCTTGAGACACCGAGAGCAGATCCGGGTCGGCTTAACCGAACCCAGTAGATTAGCGAACGGTTCGGTCGCCAGTGACATTTCCGGGTCAGTTCACGGGTGAGCCAAAACGGGGTGTTACATGCACACACAATCAACACAATCACGCATCAATCAACACACATCAACCTATATCAATTCTAGCAAGTTTACTTAGGCTAGTTTGCATTAGATCAAGATCATTACCTAGTTACCCTAATTAGTTTCTTAGCCTCCATTTTTAACACCACTTAATCAAACAATTTCATATTTCTATTTCTTAATCAAACCTACATTAATAAATATATATATTTATAACACACACAAATCCTGGCATGCAATTCTAATAATCAATATTTTTAAATAATTAAATTAAAAATAAATTATACCTCGCGCCGTCGAAAATTGACGACTGCTAGGGTTTTCGTTTCGTGGCTCTAAACTCGAATTCGACACCTAGCGGCGTCCGAGAGTCCGATCAGATTGGACCAGGTGCGTTCAGCGGATGATCCGGCGAATTTCCCACGAATCCAATTTTCTAGCGGTTCCGGCAGTTTTTCGAGCGAATGTCGGCTGTTTTTCGGCAATGATTCGGGACGGGGCAATCACGGGGTCTATCGGCACCAGCTCGACGAGCTTGGTCCGATGGTGGTGTCAAACAAGGTAACCGGGGCGGCGATGGCCGTCGACGGCGGTGTCGCGAAATGGGCGGCTGTGGCGGCATGCTCCGATCAGGGCTACGGCTGGCCTCGATGGCAGTTGGAATGATGGGGGAAACGTCGGCGACGGCCAGGGGGTGGTCTTCGGGGTCACGGCGGCGACGGCACGGCCGGACGGCGGCGGAATCAGGCTCGGAGTGGCTACGGCCGAGGCGGCTTGACGGCATCACGACGGCGTGCCACGGCAGGCGATCGGTGGCCGGGGTCGGTCGTGGCTGCACAGTGCGACAGCACGGCATGGCGGAGCGGCGTCGATCAGCGGCAGGCGGCGTCGTCGTCGTCGGCGGCGGCACACAACGGCGAGGGTTTGGGTGAAGAAGTGTCGGGAGGGTGAAGAAATACCCTCAATGGCAGTTTCGTAATTAAGTATTGACTCGATTCCTACTCGAGATCAAAATAATAACTAGTTCGTAATAAATTCTAAAAAAATCTAGAAAAATATGAAAAAATTCCATAAAATAAAACAAACACAACAACATCCAAATGGCATGCTCTATAACTAATAACTCACCCGAATATAATCCAACGCATCCTAATGCGTTATTCGGCCCTAAAACTATTTCTACGATCAAACACATAAAAAGAAAAAAATACAGCATACTTTCATATATTCTGATAACTCATTTCTCACCATCTTCTCGACGTTATCATCATATATTCAGGTACACATGACTCTCATCGCTCATAACTCACGGCTGGCCTCGACTTAGCACACGGTTCATGAAGCTGACTCGACTTAAACTAACGGTCGAACCGACTGATTCGGTAACGTAAAACCCTAACTCGAGTCATGGGTTTTACAATTTAGAACTCACTTTTGGTTTGATTTCTATACTCTGTCATGTTTTCTTTTAATAGGTAAGCAGACGTATCGAGTAGTTGATTTATTATATCTCACTTCATATAGGCCATCTAGTAGTATGAAAATTTTGGATTAATAACCATCGAGGATGAGATCCCTCAAGTTTATTTTTGAAAACTCAGATCCAATCACATTGCCTTCAGGCCTATTATATAAATCTCTACCCAAGCCTATGTACATGTAGTTTTTCGAGTTTTCAGTGAGAGATGAGATGAGGAAAAATCGACGACTGCGTCTTAAGATAAGGTGTGTGCGCGCCAAAATGGGCTTTGAAATTGGTGAGCGCCTGTTCCATTTTTGAGGGATCATGATAACTCCACCTTTGAGTTCTTTAAACCTAGAAAAGTATGGAAGTTTATAAGTACTACTATGCAGCGCATGTCTAAACTTGTGGTTTCAAAGGGTACCAAAGGTGCATGCCGAGAGTACTCAACTTCTGTACTCAGGGCCAGGAGTGATACGAAGGATGTAGAGGGCTAAAAGAAAAGAGAATGATTTTCCTATGCAAGGGATAGTTTAAAGTAGCCAATGAATAAGATGAGATAGAAAGGGGACACTGTCGCGCGAAGTCGACGACTCCTAGTTATTTCCCGTATGAGAGTTCTATGAGGAAGAATAACGAAGTTTTTATTTAACAGAAGGGTCAACTTTCCTATGCCAGTTTATTATTAGTTATTTCTGGATCAGTAACGTTCGCTACTAATGACTTATTATCATATATGTATGTGAGAACTATGATAAATGAACATTGTCGGGACTGTGGAGGAGCAGTACTAAAATTACTCACACATGTACCTGTTGAGTGTGTTTGATGATGATGATGAGTATTGAATTGTTTTAATTGATGGAATTTGAATGTCATTCTGTGAATGAATAAATATTTTGCATGTGAATGAATTTGAGAATGAAAATGAACACGGGTTGAGCTGTGGAGTTTAGACTCGGCTAAAATGTTAAGGGAAATAACGATAACTGGAATGCGAATGAAATGTTGCATTTTGACTGTGTTTTGATTTTATTGTTATAAATATATACTTCTTGTTGTTGGCATGGTATTCCAAATGTCTTTTTATTTTTTATCAATCTTATCATCTTTTTGAGTTTCATGTGAAAAACTCTTGAAGCAATATCTAGGCATATGTCTCCACTCATATTAATCAAAACATAACTATTTGAGACAATTGTTCATTAAGGGTCTCATTAAAAATGGACGAATCCACTTTAACACAATATTCTAAAATAATTCAAATAAATTAAAAATAAATTCCATAATAATTCAAAATTTGACTCAATTAAGAAGAAAATATTTGATTTTTACTCGTTATGAAATAAAACTATTCATTCTTAAAGTGTGTGTACTAAGAAATCCAAGATAATTATAACTTCAATCAAAATTATTTCATTGTCTTCCTTATTCTTTTGCTCTTCAGTCCATTTGCATTCATGAAGATCGGTATGCATGTCATTTAATAACTAATAGTGTTTGTTATTAAGAAGTCATTTTAAATGGGTGAGACTCATTCTAACAACCAATAGCATTGTGCAATTTGCTAAACTATCATCGAAACTGGGAAAAGTTGCCATGCTATTATATATTAAGATATATTAAGACAGATAGATGTTGCATAGATAACTTTTTCTATTAATACTCCTTTAATCAAAACATAACTATTTGAGACAATTGTTCATTAAGGATCTCATTAAAAATGGTCGAATCTATTTTAACACAATATTCTAAATAATTCATATAAATTGAAAATATATTCCATAATAATTTAAAATATGACTCAAATAAAAAGAAAAAAATTGAATTTAATAGTTCTTGTTCTGAAATAAAGAAATTTGAATTTAATAGTTCTTGTTCTGAAATAAAGTTATTCATTCAGCAAGTGCTTGTACTAACAAATCCAAGATAATTATAACTTCAATCAAAATTGTTTCTTTGGCTTTTTCATTCTTTTGCTCTTCAATCCATTTGTTTGCATGAAGATAGTATACATGTGCTTTAAGAACAAATACTATTTTGTTATTAAGAAGTCACTTTAAGTGGATGAGACTCATTCTAACAACCATTCTAATAATTAATAGTATTATGTTATTTGGTGAACTCTCATGTGGAAAAGTTGTCCTGCTGTTATATATTAAAATAGGTACATGTTGTATAAGTGGCTTTGGTTATTAATAATCCTCGAATAACCAATAGTATTTTGTTATTAAGAAGTCTTTTTAAGTGGATGATGCTCATTCTAACAACCAATAGTATTATGTCATTTGCTGAACTCTCGTCAAAAGTTAAAAAAGTTGTCCTGCTATTTTATGTTAAGGTATATTGAGATAGATATTATATAGACAACTCATGTTAATAATATTTCTTTAATAACCAATAGTATTTTGTTATTAAGAAGTTACTTTAAGTTGATGAGAGTTCAAATTGGACGCATCTGACAACCAATAGTATCGTATTATTTGCTGAACTCTCATCGAAAGTTGAAAAAATTATCTTATTATTTTATATTAAGATTAAGATTAAGATAGATTGGAAGGGTACTTGTAATACTTACTCAGCTCTTCTAAGATTGTGGGGAGAATTTCTTCCCAAACCTGGACCATTTGTGTAATGGTCTTTCACTCTTCTAGCCAATTACTAGTGTCAATTAGAATTGTGGCTGTGTTCAATATGGACAAATGGGATTATCCACGGGCTTACAATTGATGCAAGTATTCAACTATTTCCAGAATGCCAGAGACACCATTTCTTATCGCGGGCTTCTTTCCTCTCTCGTTTTCATGCCAATGAAGCCACTTCAGTTTTAGAGCAAGGCATAAAACGAGGCTCCTAAGAAAAAGGATTTGTTTACCCCAAACGTCGCAAACCATATATATGTAAAAGCTATTCATTCATTTGGAGCTAAAACTTTTTTGCTGGATTATGTTCAGCATCAAAGTCCAGAGCATACTATTTTACAAAATGTTAACAAGACTTTCAAACATCCTCGTATGCAAATTTTTGGTTAGTGATTTTATTTCTTGTTAAAAAAAAGTCCAGAATGAATTCTACCTTTTCATTTTTGCTGGCATATAGAAATACAACCATTTCCAGCATAGCCGGGACTGCATTGCCGTTGCCCTACTTTCGTCGTCCCGTTTACGCTGAAGGCGACGGTGACCTAACTTTCTTCTACAAATGCATGCATTCAAACACCATCATGCATATGCTCACAACCTAACCAGGTCTAGAAATCAAGCTAAAAAACCCAAAAAAAGGCTCCGCCGTCAACAATCTCCTTTTCATCTTTATGAAGCTCTAGTGCTTCAATTAGGACTTGTAATCAAGTACTGCATATAATACTTATCATGTTAGGTCTCCCATTTAGATCATAAAGGGAGACCAAGTATCCTAGCAACATGAAGAGTTCTCTACTTTAGTGGGAAGCTGCTACCTTTTGTTCTTCACTTTTAATTGTTTATATACTCATCTTACCAGTGAATCATAGCCCTCTCCTGATTGGACTATTCCCATTTTTGTTTGCTTGTTTTATTTACATCCACAGCATCCAAACTTGGAGTGAAATGGTAAAATTATGCTTTGGAAAAATGAAATAATGTTATTGGCCTATGTCTAATGTCACTCTTACCAAGATCTTGATCTCCATTTATAAGTTATAATAACGCGTAAATCATCTAGAATTCCATGAAAATGTAAAGAATGCCCCCATGAATTATGAATATCCGATAATAGTATTGTAATTTAATCGTACGTGATTAAATTATTGGCCTATGCCTAAGATCACTCTTACCAAGATCTTGATCTCCATTTATAAGTTATAATAACCCGTAAATCATCTAGAATTCCGCAAAAATGTAAAGAGTGACAACATGAATCATGAATATCCGAAAATTGTATTGTAATTTAATCATACGTGATTAAATTATTGGCCAAGATCACTCTTACCAAGATCTTGATCTCCATTTATAAGTTATAATAATCCATAAATCATCTAGAATTCCACGAAAATGTAAAGAGTGCCCACATGAATCATGAATAATTTTGTTCCTTAAGCACAATCCGATTATTGTATTGTAATTTAATCGTATGTGATTACTTAAAATTGACAAAAATAAAATCCAAGAAGCAGGTGGTGCGAAAATTGTTCATGTTTAGGTTAGAGATCAGAAGATCACCCTAATTATCTTAAAAACCTGCTTTTAAAAAATAAAAATAAAAATAAATCCTTCAAACTTATTTGCTTAATGCGGGGCCACTTTTCGTCACATGGACTGATGTAGGCCCCACCCGTCTTCGAATACTGTAGCACGTGTGAGATTGGGAGGAGCACATGCTGCTCCATTTTGGCGTATGTGCCCCTTCTTTCGTGACCCCCACGAGGGAGGTGTAGGCATTGGGTAATCTCTTGAAGCCAAATCCTTTTTTTTAAAAAAAATTGAAAAAATGATACCAAACAGACCGATATATTGGCTCTTTGGCACTACAATTCTTTATACAGATCATTAATGGATATATAGCAATATATATTGGTTACTTTGGTAGTTGGAGATTTTTATATATTGGTGTAGTTATATATAACTACACAAATGCAACAATTGTAGGTGGTAATTGATGAGTAAATTTTAACATCAAATGGCAAGGAGTTCAAGAAGGTTTTAAGATTCGATCCAGGGATAAATAATTTGTAATTCTCTAAATTTGATTAGTAAAATTGTGCCCGATTTCAAGGAGTAAACACATTGTTAAATGTCGTTGAAATACTCATTTTTGTTCTATTTGTATTTTTTAATTTATTTGTGCTAGTATTAGGATGACCCGAAAAGCCCAACTCGAACCATTTTTTGCATTTAGGTATACGATAATACTGCTAATAATATGGAGGTACAGAAACACGCATGTAAGAAAATAATGCTTAAAATTCATGATAGTTAGGTTTTCACTTCTCCCCTAACACATGTCCATAATTATCATCAAAACTTAATTATATTAGTTGATCAGGCATCTATCACGTAGTCCATCATGATTAAATAGAGAACCTTTTGATTATCTTTGTGGGCTTCCTTACATTATCATATGGTTTAAAATAATAATCCAACCATATATTGTCGAATGTATGATGTAATTGGGTGGCACTAAACAAGCAATTTGTGCGGCAACACTTTAGGGGGCTCACTAAGCATATAATTCCTACACGTATTTAGCAATTATATGATATGGAACAAGAACATTATTCAAGTAAAGGCAACAACCTATTGCTTATATCATCTAATAATCTACTTTCATGAGGTTCCAAAGTTGGGCAAATTTGATTTGACTGTTGCCTTGTCACATTGACATTGATGGAGGGCCTGTCACACCTGCAATGCCTAATTTCCGGTTTTATGTAAAAAATTGAAGATCTTGCTGCTAACCTAATTTGTTTCTAGCCAGTTTCTAATTGGGTTCCTGGAATTCTTCCATGTATAGATGGTCTGAACTTGACTATTGCATTATTTATAGAGCATAATTTGGATTTTTTTATCACAATCATATATAGATATTATAATGATCAGATTGTAGATGATTAGATGGGTCTGAACTTGACTATTGCAACATATGGGAAGTACTTCCCGCTGAACTTCCAAATTCAACGTATATTAATGCTCATCTTTTTCTAGTTCTTACTGGTCAATATATAAGACAGATTATTAGCAACAGGAAAAACAAAATGTTAAAACGAAATTGGTATGATTTTTTTCCCCAGAGCATAATTGGCATGGTTTATTATCAATGTTGTAGATTATAATCTCCGACTCACAGTTTTAAAATTATTTTTTGACTTCAAAAACATCCAATGTAACCCTCTTAATTTCACTCCACGATTTCTCGAGTCAAATTTCACACATCTTTATTGATAATTTTTTGTGATTTATTCTAGTCAACTCAATTTTATAATTTAGTGAGTCAAATTTTATGAATGACTCTATAATGACTAACTTAATAAATGACTCCCGGATCCTATCATATAAGCTATCAAAATATATTATTTTATTATTAGATTAACTAAATTAATATTTTAAGTATTATAAATCACATATTTGTTAATTTAAGTGTCAAGAAATTAATATATACTAATTTTATATAACTTTTTATTTATATAACAAAAATTTTAATATAAATTACTCTGATTCGACTTCACTTTATGACATACTAAGCCAAGTTTGAGTTTTGAGGTTTTAAATGATGTTCTAAATAAATTATTTTATTTTTTGTTTAGTTAAATTAATACTTTATAGTAATATAAATTATATATTTATCAATTTTAAGTGTATTTTTTGTTTATTAGATAGAACAATAATTTTAACTAATTTTTTGTCCTGCCTAGTGTAGTCCAAATCATGAATTTTAAACTGTGAAACGACTTGACTCGTATAAATTTTGTATAATGGTCTCGTCTACCTTGAGGGTTAGCACTCGAGAGAGATTAATTGACTGTAAATTTTTTAACCTTTTTTACTCTTGAATAGATTTTGGTGATTAGATCTTCGATGATGACATATATCATTTGGGCAACTAATGAAAATAAAACTGTAGTGTTATTTCCAGTTTGAGTTGCAGTTGTCATAAACAAATTAAAATACTATCAACAAATATCAAAATTGTCTTGATTTATTATGGAGATGTAATGGTGTTTGTTTCATGCGTTATTAGTTTACACTAAAAGTACTGTTTACCTAAATATTTTTTTGGGTTGCAAGTCTCCAATCAGATGCCTTCCATTGATTAAATAATCTTGGTTGTTGCCCTCATCCCAGTGGGTACAGGCATTTGACAATATTAGATATAGAATCCCAAGATATCAGATTATGAATCCAAACAAGTGATTTGGTGGCCAATTGAATATTAACAAAGGATTGATCCTTCATGGGTCTTCCTTATTAATTTCTTGTTACACCCTCAACTTGCCAACTTGTTGACAACGATTTCTACTTCCTCACTTAACATTTACTAATTGACTAGTCATATCCAACCTTATGTCTAGCTAGCTACAGCAGTTTCAAAGTGGGTATTTTTGTAAAAACAAAACTGCACATTAATTTCTCACCCTAAATGTTTGATTGGATTAGTTCTTTTTATTGATCATAACAGGTCCAAATTACACAATAATAACAAGCATCAATTTTATATATTTATTGTTATCATACACACCATATTCCTTTATAGTGCATTATGATAGGCTTGGGTCTTCTTGTGTGTGCATATATATATATAATGGTGAGAACCTTCATTTTGATGAGAACTGTAGGAACTTAATTTTGAATAGTCAGATCCAATGCAATGTTCCAGAAACTCTAATTGGGTTTAATTTGTTAAACTATTATGCCGAAAATACACTTCTCAAACTAAAAGCATCATCAATGTTAAATCTTATCCGATGCTCTAAAAATCAGTCCTTAAAATTCTCACTTAAATAAGTGTTCTTAGTCTATCATTTTCCTATATATATATGAGATTTTTTAACCAAGCGGTAATTTAATGGCTAGAAAGTGTCATTAAACTTTTTGTCAAAAACTTGCATTAGGAGGAAACAAACAACTATATCCAAGCCTTTGGGCATCCGCCTAGTGTCCTTAAATCAATCACTAGGGCATTCATAGCAGGATGGAAGCATTCCTTAATTAAATTGCTTAATTAATCGATGGCATTTGCACTAATTAAATATCAAATTATATTAATATATAAATTTATGGAAACAAATTATATGCTGCTGCCAAGTACACTTGAGATATTTGCACAATGATCAATCTACTAGCTTTCGATATATATTAGCAATATATCCATCTTGATTGCAGTGATTGCCAGGAATGTTTTGTCTCAATTTAGTACTTTATAATCCTTTCTTATTTAAGTACTTATCAATCAATTATCTTTTGTCAGTGATCATTAGCGTTGTTGAAAAAGAGTCGTATAGCAATATTCTTTAAAGGTATTAATCATTTTTATATGAATCTTAATTGTGTTCATTTAATTGTGTGGAACTCCCATCTGTCAGTCTAAATAGTAAAAATAATCATCCTATTTGCATTATCTTATTCCACCTTTATTAAGAATTAATGGCATAACTAAGATTTTAAACATTTAAAAATGTGTTTATTTTATGCTTGTTTTCAAGTGAAGAACAAGCCATGCAGATCAATCTTTGGATAAAGCACATTTTTAAATGGTTTAAAGTACATGAAGTATTATTTTTTACATCATTGTTTTATATGGTTATGATTTTTATAGACTACATATATAATACTGATCTTCTTCGTAGACAGAAATATACTAGTATTTGACCTTTTTAATTGAAAGCCGTAAATGCAATGATCAAAACTTCTTCTTTTTGGATTCATATTAAAATATGAGTTTACGTTTAATATTATAACTTGTTTGTTTTCTTCCTAATAATAGTTTTTGACAAAAGTTACTTTCTAACCAGAAGATGCATGTTAGTTTAGACTCGATCTCTAGCAAATTATTACATGAAATAAAGAATAGCCATTAACAATCCCTAAGTTCTTGCAATAATTCTATTCTCTACTAAAATATGATTTCTAAAATAATAAGCAAACGAAAAGTTACATAAGAAATTCAACCACATGCTTAGTAAGTTAGAATAACGTTTTGATGCATTTTGCTACTTTATTAATGGCCAAACAAGATCATAAGCCTTAGGGGGCTAGTCAAAGTTCGATTAAACTTGATCTTGCTTGATATTTGACATGAAAAAACATGATTCGAAGCTTGAGTTGATAGTAATTGAGTTGGGCTTGTACCGATTCAATTCAACTCAATTCGAAGTTCAATGTTTAAATAAAAGTATGCATGATATTGTCTTTTATGCATAATAATTATGGTAAAGCTTAGGTATTTAATTATTAATTAAGTTTTAATATGAATTATATGAAAAAAGAGTATCATTAAATATAAATTAAGTAAACTTGAATTAAGACCAACTCGATTATTTATTAGCTCGATTTGAAACTCAAAAATCAGTTGAGTTGAGTTTGAACTAAACAAAACACAACTCAACTAGTCTTACGAGGAGCCCTAAATTAAGCCTTATACAAAAAATAAAATTAAGGTGATTTCTAAACTAATTGTTTCATTTTTTTCTAACACACTTTCCAAACAAACTACATAAGGGGGGGGAGGTAGGTCTTTTCTTGCAATATGATCTTGGACAAAACAAACGCTATGCCATGACAACATCTACATAGTGGGTCTAATACACGGTGGTCATAGTTACCGATTAAGAGTTTTAGAAAAGTACCCGATTTTAGATATTTCCCAATGTCAGACCCTTAATTTTAAAAATTTTCACCCAATTCCATTGAATGTCAATGGGGTGGCTTATGTCAGATAGGAGATTTGGACTCAGTCAGTTTTCAATGGAAGGATATAGATAACCGAAGATGATTTCTTCGAGAAAATGAATCAAATTAATTTACATTAATGTGATTTACGGCATATTAGAAATATTGAAGTGATGAAGCGTGTGCGTGCAGATACACACACCCATATATATATATATATATATATATATAATGTATATGGGCAAGAAAATGCTCGTGGAGATATATTTAAAGCTTGAGAGAGCGAGTATTCAGTGGTTTCTGTTTTACATAACTCCATTGACTTTTAACGGAGATTTATATATAGTGAATCATGATCTGCTTATTAGTAGGATTTAGGGTTTTGGGAAATTTTAATTTAGAAGACTACGTATAGTGTCTAACTTCGTTAAATCTGTGTGTTCATTGTTATTCTTTGTAAATAATTTTTTTTAAAAATAAAAAATAAAAACCAGGGTTTTTCTCTTTTACATCAGTCTGATCCTTCATCTACCTCAAACAACAAAACTGAGCTTTCGTGGCTTGGGTAGCATGACCGTGCAGTTGTGTAGAAAACTACTGTGTATTGGGCAATGGTAGATGTTATTTAAAAGACCTGGGACCAGTGGTTCACCATTGTGGAATCTGATGACATTGAGATTATCAAGATAACCCATTTCTTAATTCTTTCTACAGTACATGACGACAAGTTGGAGCCAGTCATTTGGCCCGAACTTACATGGAAGAATCGCAAGAAACCAAGGGCTATGAATCATTCAAAACATGAGTCAGAATTTGGATGGAGATGACCAAGAAATGTACAGCACTTGTGCCGAATTTGCTGCAAAACTTCTGTTGAATTTCTTTGTTCCTTACAGTCATGGTAAAACAAAAGAGCGGCAAGAGCTTGACAGAAGATAGGGTAAGAAAGTGATCACCAATGAATAATTATAATAATACATGCATGAGCCATGACTTTAGTCGGCTAAGTTTATCATTTTATATCTAAAATATATATAAAACATGAATACATTGTTTACTAGTATGAGGGGTGGGGCTTATGATTAACATCATATGTTTCTATTATTATTGAAGTATATATGTTAATTTATTTATAATTACCAGAGGTTTGAGACTAAGTGCCAATCCAATCATTTCATTGGTTTTCTTGAAATCAATAGATTAAAATGATCATTCCATTTCACCACTTATAATGAATCTATGTTGGTGTATATGTTTTTATTTCATCCTAGGTTTAGAAACCTGTTGTATGCAACTAATACTATATATATACCAACTTATACATTTCTTCTAGCCAAGTCTAGTGCAATATATATATATATTTCTACCTGATCTTCCAAGCTCCTTTTCCCACCTTTTCCTGGCTTCCAATTTTATTTAATAAGTAAAACAACGAGAGCCATTGAAGTAGATCCCCATAGAGGCAATGAGAATAAACAAAATTTGCCTTGGAAAGCATCTAGTTTGGCAGGGCATGATTAAGGTTATGCAGTCCACAAAGGAAGAGGGCCCTCTCCCCCTTCATGACCACCACTAAACAAGACAGAAATCACCAAATAACTTTGGTTAGTGATGATGGAGAAGTTGCAAACCACATTAGATTAATCCCCCACCCCCCACCCCACCCCAACCACACAATTAGTATTTTAAACTAAGACGTGCAAGAGGACAGAAAATGGAGTAGCCCCAGCTCAAAAGACAATAAAGAGGTGGATGCCCACCAATTCACAAGAGGGAGACATTGAGCCGCACCCCCATGTTAGGTCAAGGGCACCATGGCCCCAGCTCACATCACTCACAAGCACAACTAGAGAGAAAAGAGAAAGAACAAGGAGCAATGATCAATGACCACAATCAAGCGGCTTGATGTGATGGGTCGAGGTTTTATTCAAAGCGGCGGATATGTATTAATATGGGGGAGGAGGAGAAGAAGAAGGGGCCAAGTGATGTTGACATGACAGATTTGGAAGGGGAAGAAGACCCGATGGAAGGAAGGTTTGGTGAGAAGTCCTTGCCCCTTTCTCCTAATCCCTCCTATCTGATTAAGTCAATACTGATTAGTACTATTAATGAAGTGGGGTTGGGGGTACTATACATGTTGAATACTCTGATCATTTCTAAGAAGGAAGGAAGGAACTGTTATAACTTATATATATTGGGTTTTACTGTAATTGGACATGGTGGTGTAATTGTTAGCCCTTGAGGCGTGAAAAATGGCGGGTTGTTCTCCATCTGTCATACAAAGATGGAGATGATATATTGAAGAGATTAGAAGGGGCTTGGTGGAGATGGGTGGGAAGGTGAAGAAGGGGCAAGGGCTTGACCATCTCCCAATGGAAAGTGATGGTGTCGACAGGTACACGCTGCGTATCCTCGCCTTTGACTTGGAGTGCCACACGTGGTGACCAGGCTTCATCAATAACCCTTATAAACAACACACTAATAAAGCACATTATTATTCATACTAATATAATGATTTCCAAATTTTTATTCTTCATAGTTAAATAAACTATAAAGTAAGGTTTTATTTTTAGTTTTTTTCATTTGATAAGGTGAATGAAGGAAATAAGTCGTGCTTTGAAATGATATAAAATTACAATGCTTTTGTACGTCATGTTCAAATATTTTCATTAATTAATCATGCTAAATATTCATGCTTAGTAATCTTTGATGCAACCATGATGGACGTACCTATGAAGCTTTTAGATATGTTTGTAAAAAAATGTTTTAGAAATTGATGTAAGTTTTAATTAAAATGATAAGATTATAGTGCTTTTGTTATATGGATTAAAACTCATGTTTACCTTTATATAAGCATATATATATATATGGTGCCAATAAATGAAAATTAATATGTAGATCATAGAGTTTTTTTCCTACTCAAAAATATCATATTATTATTAATGATGCCACCGCCATAAAATAAAACACATCAATAAAGAAATTTTTTAACCTACTAGATTATAAGATCCTTTGGTTGCTTTTTACACTGAATTAACCCCCAATATTTCATTTATGTGTTTATGTGATAAATTATTATTTAATTATTATTTATTATTTAAAAGTTACACTTTGCTTAAAGGTAATAATTTTTTTATGAAAATTTATTGCCAAAAGATATTAATATTAGATGGTATGTACCCACTCTCTATAAATATGTGTGTCCGTTTAAAACAAAAAATACGACTACGACTATTTGTTTGAGATAACTCTATTAATTAGGTTAACCTGTTAAAATTAGATAATTTTCAAATTGTGATTTTATCTAGACCAGAGATCCTTTTTTCTGCAATGCATACAAAGTAAATAATTTTATATTATTTTTTATTAAATATATTTATTATTCAGTTCAAGTTATGTTCAAGATGTAAACATATATATTATACACACCACCAAATCTCACACACACGTGTATATATATATATATATATAAACAAAGATACCATTAATTTGATCCTTTTTTTTTTGTTTGAAAGAATTTGATTCTTCTAGGACTAGATAATAATGTACATGAATTATGAAATGGGCTACGATCCTCTCAAGCGTTCGTTCTGAAGGTTTTACTCTGTTTTGGGAAACTGGTACCATTGAATACGACCAGGTCAATTTGTGGATCAGGGTCGTCTTGCCCTTTGAATGAGCGGCATCACCACGTGGCCGCCTCTTTATGACCAATACATTGTCGCTGGCTACAAGGAAAATTGAGGAGCAGCCTTTCTTGAAGATCATGATTCGCAATTTTTTTAGGAAGCCATCTTAACCCAATCGACATTATGTCGATCGCCAATTTACATGAATGCCACATGTCTCATAAATGTTGCGAGTGGACAAGGGCCCCCGTTTAAAAATCACATGAATTTGTATCCATGGACGTGTTTTGATAAGGAAAATTTGGTGCTTAATTTATTATGATGATGGATATTATAGGGGACATCTTGCAAAAAAAAAAGCTCAAAACTGAAATAAAATACAAATATTATTTTGTTTTCTTTATTTAAGGAAAAAATTAAATTAATTTGACTCACCTAATAATATATGATTGTGAAATATAAATGGAACCCTAGCTAGGCATGCAACTCATGGATACCTAACTTACCAACCAACATATCCTTGCCTCCTCATCTTCATGTTCTTGTCCAATTATGGCAAGTAATTTGGCTAACTTCCTCCAATTTTTTCCTTCCTTATATTACACTCTTCTTCAATGTAATAAAGACCAATCAATCTACATCGACCAACTAGAGCTTTAATCATTTATATTGATGCATGCATGTATGTACAACTCTAGCCTCAATTGATGAGTGTACATCTCATTCTTTAATTCTCTACACACTTTATACACATGGAGAATTCCCTCCAACCTAAATATACGAGTATATATATATATATACTGGCAAGCACGAGAGCCTGCTCTTATTAGTCACGGCAGGGGATTTGTTGTATTAAATAGTACAACAAATTCCTTTAATAGCTCTCTCATTGGTTCAAATCACTAAAATTAATGAAGTTTAACTACTTATTATTATTATTATATGCTCAAAGTTCATAAATTATGGTAATTAGAACCGCTAAAAATAGTACTGCAACAAATCCATTCCCGTTAGTCACATACTAATATGCAGATTTCAAGTAGTTAGGACATGTGATTTGCAGAGGTCAAAAATTAACTTGTCAGCAAAATTGTCCTCCTTTCATGTTTGATTTTCTCCGCATTCCATAAATAATGTACTTGTCAAGCTACCCTCGTGTTCATTGGATATATTTAAAATATACATACACGTAAGGTCTCCTCTCATTTCACCTCTTATCTTCCAATTAGACGTTTTCTACTTCCTTATTTTCTATAGTATAATATATCAATCAATGACATAATCGCTTTGCCATGCGTTAACTTTCTTTTCTGTAAAGAAATAAATGGTTGGTCTTAGATAGATTGCCCATCCTTAACCTACTTATGGACCTATGGTAATTGTGTTCATTACTTTGAATTGCTCATAACCATAATGAGTTTTATCTTTTATGGTAATTAACATCATTTTGTTGTCATTTAACATAATTTTCAATTGATTTGGCAAAAAACTCGGACTTAAAGCACTAAGTTTGTCACTAAAAATCTCGTGGTAAAAAAATTCGTCACTAATTTTAACAGATATTTTCGTCATTAAAATCATGTTTTTTAAAGTTCGGTCATTATTAAATTCGGATATAAAGACTTGATTAAGCATAATATATAGACGTGTATTTTTTGTTTTTGGCTATTAGGCATAATAATTTAGGAACACATAAAATGCAATAATAGGTCAATATAAGTTTAATACATGAAAGTCCCCAATTATAAGGGGATTGTGCTTAGCTAGGTTTGGCTAAACTGATGGCCGGCCAAAGGGGACAAAAATGGCCCCCCTCGCCGCAAGCACACAACCACTTGTCCATCCCCTTCGGTCTCCTATGGGCCCCACGCCCCACCCTTCCTACACATTAATAACTAATTAGATTATTATCACTCTCAATTAACCAAACCTCAACCCCAAAGTAGTCAACCCTCCCTTAACCCTAGTTGAGTTAATCCTCCATTATTATGATCAAATGAATTGCTAATCCTCACCAAAACAAGCTGACAAGAACACTTAATCAATAACTAATCAACCAATCCCCTGTTGGCTTAACCATAATCACCATATATACCCGTGTTTTGATACTATACCCCATGAAATAAGACAATTAATTAATTTTTTATATATGGAGAAAAAGGCTCAGTTGATGGTGAAATTTGTGCACAGAGCAGGTGCAATTGAAAAACAATTCAAAAGAAGGTGCAGGTTTTAAAAATTTACTGTCTTTTTTAAATCATTGGGTGCACGGCTATTTTAATTAGGAGTGGTTAAGTTTTTTGGGTTGATCAACTCATCTTAATTATTAGAAACTGCTAACATCTAAGATTATAAAGCCTGGCCACACAAATACTATGTTTTTTTAAGATTGTTGTAAACTAATCCAACCAATTATATTATCATTATAATAAATACCTCACTCTTACTTAGCTACAAATAATCTATAAGTTTGGGCTTATGCCTAATTTTCACCTTGAACATACAATGATGTTGAGATTTTTTTACAAATATCTATTTATCAACTATAGTAACCATTTTTAGTGTCCAATGTACTACAATGATATGATATGTCTTAAAAATGTGTGCCTATATATATATATATATATATTATACAAAAACTGATTCTAAATGAGATATTTTTTAGTAAACCCAGACAAAAATTACTTACTTAGTAAAACCAATTAAATCAATATTGCATCATCCAATATTAAATTGTGCATAAATGCCCAACACACCCTCCATACAAAATTAGTTTGTAATTGCACCTCTTCACAAAATTTTTGTAACACAAGCACCTTTTCAAGAAGAAAGATCAATAATAATTAACAATTAAATCAACC
The DNA here is from genome assembly GCA_033002965.1 of Piper betle. NCBI lineage: Eukaryota > Viridiplantae > Streptophyta > Magnoliopsida > Piperales > Piperaceae > Piper > Piper betle. The sequence continues at coordinate 154,077 of JAURVB010013014.1, forward strand.
AATCGCCTAATTTACTTAACCTAATCGCCATATATAACAACCCCCATAACACCAATCCAAGCCACCATTTTAATTGATTCCCTTCCCTTCCTTGACCTCCTTCCTTTGCACTCCACCTTCTCCAAGCTCTCAGTTGCAGAGAGAAACCTTGAGTTTGCTTTCTTTTATCAACTTCTTTGGGTTCTTGCACCCTTTGTTTATTCAATCATCATCATCAACCTTAGTTTTTTTGTTTGATGCCTTACTTTTTTCTTTTCTTTTATTATCTCCTGAGCTAGCTAGCTTGTGTTTGTTGTTCCCTCTTCTTCTTTGCTTCCAAAACGATGGCGAGCCTCGACCTGAGAACGGCGCCGGCCTTCGTCCACCACCACCTCCACCGCGCCCCCGACCTGCACTTCCAAGAACTTCGCCCCGACGATGAGTCGGCGGCCGCCGAGGAGCCCACCACCTTGCCGCACGGGCTCGACCTCGTCCCGGCGGCGCCGGCCGAGGGCGCCGTCGTGACCCGGCGACCCCGGGGCCGGCCCGCCGGGTCGAAGAACAAGCCGAAGCCGCCGGTGATCATCACGAGGGAGAGCGCTGACACCCTCCGAGCCCACATCCTGGAGGTGGGCAGCGGCTGCGACGTCTTCGACTGCGTCTCCACCTTCGCCCGCCGCCGGCAGCGCGGAGTCTGCATCCTCAACGGCAGCGGCACCGTCACCAATGTCAGCCTACGGCAGCCGGCCGGCGGCGGCGCCGTGGTCTCCCTCCACGGCCGCTTCGAGATCCTCTCCCTCTCCGGCTCCTTCCTCCCCCGCCGGCGCCGCCGGGGGCCACCATCCTCACCGTGTTTCTCGCCGGTGGGCAGGGGCAGGTCGTCGGCGGCACCGTCGTCGGCGCCCTCATTGCCACCGGCCCGGTCATGGTCATCGCCACGTCGTTCACCAACGTCGCCTACGAGAGGCTGCCCCTCGACGAGGAGGAGCAGCCGCAGCTGCAAATGCACTCGCCGGTTTCCCAGCAGACGGCCGCCATCACCGGGGCCGGCTCCTTTCCGGATCCGTCCTCCGGGTTGCCCTTCTTCAACCTCCCCCTCAACATGGCTAATTCTCAACTTTCAAGACTGGCTGGCAACGCTACCAATCGTCCACCATATTGAATCGTATCAATAATTATAATAATAATTCGGACTTAGTTTAAGTTCTAAAATCGAGAAAGAAGAAGAAGAAAAGGAAGAAGGGATTTGTGTTGTACAATTAGCAAAGCTTTGGTTTTTGTGTTGTACAATTAGCAAAGCTTTGTTCTTCAATACTTTGTTGTAAGTTATTGTAAGCTGATTTCCAGGTAGTGCTAATTTCTACTCTTGTGTACTCCAAGAACTTGCTTCTTCTTTTTCTCTTGTGAAAATTCATGGGTTTCTTTCTTTTGTCTTCTATGTGGTTTTCTGTTATTAGATTGGTGTGTTTAGTTTTGATGGCTTGCTGTTGGTTTTGCTTAGATTTGAAAACAAGGTTTTTTATAAATTTATGTGGAGTTTCTTTGCTAGCTTTGGCATTGTTATCCATCAAATTATTAAATGCACTTCGTTTTTGTTTAACGGTTGATGGATTCTCTAATTAGGCTACTTATTATAATTAAAAACTATGTATATTATTAATTTGTGATGGCTTCTTAATTAATTGTTAACTTTAGTGAATATCTCTTCCTCTTGTTTTTTTCTTCAGATTTAATTTGGCCTATTTTTCAAATTGTTTTTATAATTTATGTATGGAGAGCTCGGTACTAATTAGCTGTTTAAGCAATGGAATCAAGTTTAGTAATTCGTGCTCAAGTCTACCGGTTCATTCATGGAGTTCTGCTAAGTCAAATTTCAATCGGCACATCTTGTGCTACTTATTGTGCTTGAAAATTTTCTAGCCAATAATCGTTATTTCTTTAGATAATTATATTCTTTCTCAAAGGTAGCTGTTCCAATTAATGAAAACAAGCTCAAACGCTTGCTTGTTTCTGGGACAAATTAACCAAATGCCCAGGAGAATTTCTAATGGCAAAAAAAATCGTTTCTTGTGGACTAGCTATATATTCACATTTATATGAGACATTACCAATGTTTGATTTGGTTTTTTTTTCATTATTCACGTACAGTTGCAAGCTTTGGAGCATGCTAGTGCATGCATGGGATCCAAAACTTTTTCAATATATATCTCGTGCTCGATATATATATACAAGATATTTATCCTCATATAGAAGATATTTGTGAGGTGGTTTTAGGCTTTAGCTAAAGAAAGAATGACTAGATTGATGAACAGGTTTATGAAATGAATAACCTTCTAATTACAGGTTAATATATGGTAGACAAGTGCTCTGCGTGGTGAGTTTGATTGATTATAATAATCATATTTGTATGATATTAATAGTGATGAAAAAGAATATATTTGTTGGGTATTCTTAACTAATTATATTTGTGAGGTGGTAAAGGCTTTAGCTAAAGAAAGAATAACTAGATTGATGACAGGTTTATGAAATGAATAACCTTGTAATTACAGGTTAATATATGGTCGACAAAAGTGATCTGCGTGGGTGAGTTTGATTGATTATAATAATCATAATTGTATGATATTATTAGTGATGGAAAAGAATATATTTGTTGGGTATTTTTAACTAATTAATGACATTCATTGTATCCTCCACTATAGTGGCATTTTTGATTAGACAGGTTCGTCGTTAAGCGCACAATTTATGTTACATCAAATTTTAATTTAATGGTTTCTAATCAGTTATCAACTGTTAGTCTTTCAACAAATATATATAGATATATATATGATGACCTTTTTTTCTGTAGTCATGACATATTTAACTAATTTAATTGGATTCCTAATTATAATACGGAAGTAAGTACAGACTTATCACTTGTGTAATTTTATGCCTTGTTATTTGCATCACCTGCCTTCGTAGTTTAACATCAATATTACAAGGTTCCCACCCAATACGCGGGCATAATATAAATTGATTTATTGAAAAATTTTAAGATATTTTTTTATTAAGTATTTTATGAAGAATAGAAGTTTATTATTATTAGTTATATATTTTAAAATTTAATACATACAAAGAAGATATTATTTGTTAAAGATTAATTTTGTGATTTAATGGACTCAATATTTGTTTGAATTTTAGTTTTATTGTTAGTTAGAAGATTAATTGTTATTTTTGGAGATTGACTGTTTATTAAAAAAATTAATCTTATGACTTGTCACTTGTTTAATTTTTTTGTATATGACATATAGTGTAAAATTTTATACATTTGAAGAAGATATTACTTGGCAAAAATTAATTTTGTGATTTAATGGACTCAATATTTGTTTGAATCTTAATTTTGTTGTTAGTTAGAAAAATCTTAGTTTTGTTGTTAATAAGAGGATTTACTGTTACTTTGGAGATAGCTCATTGCCCGATTTTTCCACCACAATGATAAGGAGTTAAAAGATCCACTATTTTAATCTGTATTTCAAAAATAGATAATTTGGTATTTAACTAGATAAGAGCATGAGGAGATCTTCCAAATGGGTGTTCACCATTAAATTCAAACCTAATGGCTCAATTGAAAGGTATAAGGCCTTCCAAATGGGCATTCACCATTAAATTCAAACCTAATAGCTCAATTAAAAGGTATAAGGCTAGGCTGGTCGCCAAAGAGTGAAGTCATACATATTGAATTTACTAAAAGGAGACCTTTGCCCTGATAGCCAAGCTAAACTCAGTGAGACTAATTTTTGGTGGAAAGTTTACAATTAAAGTAGTTCAAGAAACTTTGTTTGCTTCAAAAGAGAAGGTAGATGATTAACTAAAATATTTTCCAACAAGGAAAATACACTATCCTATTTGTGTCTTTTTTTAGCCCGTTGAAAAGATATTTCAAAAAAATTGACAAGAATTTTCCAATTTGGTGTTATATGTTTCTTATTCAATATAGATTATTATTATTGGGTACATAGGAAGAAATCTCAGCCAACGTTGATCAATAATTTTTTCAATAAATTTGAAAAGAAAATGCTAAAAAATATTTCATGAAAGACAGATAATCGACAAATATTAGCAACAATTATGCACGAAGACAGCTGAACAATTCACAAATTACTGATTCTTAACACAAAATAAATTGAATAAAGATTATAAATGACTTAAATAAGACATGGAATTTGAAAATTGCCCATTTACAATTATCAGAGAAAAAAATGAAGACAATTGAAGTTCTTATCTAAATGGGCTGGAACACAATAGGCTTGTTCGGCCTTTGGTTAAAAAACAAAAACATGAAAAAGAATGCTTTATAGTTTTGCGCATACCCGGTGGGGATCGAACCCACAATCGCCTGATTAGAAGTCAGACGCCTTATCCATTAGGCCACGGGTACTACTAGGCCAAGTACTTTTGAAATATATATATATTAAGTACTTCTTCCTGTTAATCAGTAACCGCAACAAATTCAAAGTTGGCAACAGGATATGTTCATCAACCTAAGAGCTGACAAAATTTAAATTACGTGCTTATAAATAGCCTTCTTGTTGTTCAACTTGCGTGACAAAAATTATATTATTAGAGAATTGGGGTAGGGGGGGGGGGCGATCAAATGACCAAGTCCGATCATCTCGACTTATTCGGATCATGTAAAAATAAAATAAATACGGATACATTCTGTCCGACTAAACAACCAACCAAGCGATCTATAAAAATCATAAAATAATAAGATTAATTATGTTTTCAAAGTCATAACTGAACAATCATAAAAACTATTAAGCCTAAAGTATGAACTTTCTCATTATAATATTATATTTATTTATTCAATTTTTTTTTAAAATAGTGATTTTGACATTTATAATAATTGACATAAGATAAACTAAAATAAAAAATAAGAAAGATATATAGTAATGTACAAATGAGCTATTAACATTTGGTGAGAAAAATGTGTTATACAACGTTAGAAATAATTGGACAATATCATAAATATGAAATGAAAATAAACTTCTAATTTGCCCGAATTCCGGATGTGTCTGACCATGATTTCCAGGGCGGATTTTAATCATAAACGGCCGTGTTTTTATTTGAAATTAATTTACCAAACATAAACGATGTCTCGTCCGACAACTTCTGACCTAGCAGTACCCATTCCTAAACAGAATTCTCTGTTTCTAATAACGTGACTCACAATGAAAGGTTAGAGCCCACACGAGCAACCTCGGGCCATACACAAGATACCCTCGTCAGGACAAGTCCATGTCTGCTTCAATGTGCAGAAGAAGATATAATGGATGGAAATGCACAGATATTACTGATTGGGATATGAGAAAATTCAAGTATTTCTGTATGTCATCATCCTATATTTACATGCGTACAACTCATGGGCCTTCTTCCCAAAGTCCCCTGAGAATATTACATGGTGCAACTGTTAGGTGATCAACTTCAACTTCGAATTCAACCGAGCTTAAGCTCGAAGTGCATATGTACCCTCAATGCTAGAAATCTCTTCCCATGCAAACGACTAGACAGGTTTGGACAAGATTTGCTGCACCACCTACACGGTTAAACACAATATAGTAGGTTTTCAACCCGCAACATGGTGCGGTGATTGTGTTTGGTAACCAAATTTCCTAAATGCTGAAGTTGCTACAAATTACATAAAACCAGAAAAATATTAATTCGGTTGAGCCGTACCCAAATTTTCTATCATGTATGCTTGATTTGGATCATCGACACAGCATTTGATTTGAAGAGTCTAATCGGCTGCAAGTTATTACAGCCATACATGGCTATCAAAAGGACAATGACTTGCCAAGGGACCAACATTTTGGGGGCACACCATATTTAATGGTAGAAGCTTTAGCCTTTAGACAAGCATTTTCACCACCCTCAAAGAACGTAAGGGAGGCATTGAATGCTCCCAACAAGCAGTTGTAATAATGTACATTGCATATGCACTAAATAAAAACTGAGATTCACTGCAGATGAGCTTTAGCCTTCAGACAAGCATTTTCACCACCCTCAAAGAACGGAAGGGTGGGATTGAATGCTCCCAAAAAGCAGTTGTAATAAAATACATTGCATATGCACTAAATAAAATCTGAGATTCACTGTATATGAGCTTACTACAGCACAACTCAGAAGATAACACAACAAGAAAACAGTAACTACAACACCGAAACAACTCTGCTTACCAAAAGTTACCATCTAAATTCCATTCATTCCAGCTTTGATTTGAACATAAACATAGAAAAAGAGCCCACCTACGGAAAAAGAACAGATTTCCTAGAAGCCGATGGTACTACATTCCCACTTGCATAAGATCCAAAGGGGGAAAACAAAAGACAATGCAAGTGAGATTTTAACAGCAAAACTTGCTAACAATAACTGTTAGTCACTATGCTTGGTCACTTTCATTTCTGCTCAGGCCTGTGCTGATTAGCAAAGTGAGGCTCCCCATCCACGCCACATGAGGGTATCCAGACATTTGTGGCATGGCCTGGGACGTGCTATAAGAAAGTCTATGGGTCTGATCGATGGGGCTTCCACCTTCATCAGAGGATTCGCTTGAGGTTCCCTGAGAGGGAGGGCTGGGGGCAACTGCGAATCCTATTGGTGATATTTGTAGGGTTGGTGATGCCAAGTCATGCCTAACCAACTCCAGATCTGGCTTTTTTATCTCGGAGATGAAGGACCCTAATATAACCTATTGGCATAATTTTAGTGCAACATTTAAGTGCCATATGAAGTCATTACAAACATGTATGCAGGATAATATGCAAGATGTACCTGTACTGGGGCTGCTGCTAGCAGCATCCCAGCCACTCCACCTCCCACCACATCTCCATTCATTCCAGCCAATGACACACTCAAGCCACCGCTCCTGCTGCGGGTTCCACCACTCTCCGTGAGCATGAAGGAGCCACATAAAGACAAAATTTCAAAACGACCCTACAACAAAGGGGAAAAGGTAGAAATCAATTATTTATGCCAAGGATATTAATAAATTCACCTATTAATCTATCAGAGACAAAACAACAATTATATAAAGATAACAATTTCTCTATAATACCAAGCCTGATTTCTACCAAATTAAATATTTACAACTAATAGATAATAAAGTAACCAACTAATTAGGTTCTGAATTTATCAAGATGTGTAATGACCTCATGTGTTATGGTACCCCCAGAAGCAGCCGGCTGGCGAAGAGTGACATTAGATACAGCACCAGTTGCAGTCAAGATGCACACAGTTCGAGCTCCTTGCTGTGAAAAAGACATAATCTTGGCAGCAACATCCTGTAAAACATCCAATTATATGATGAGGCCACCTTTCAACTAAAAGGAACCACCAATTACTCATATGCTACGGCCGATTATGCAAATTCACACGTTCGTTCTCTTTATCACATTGGGTAAAGAAGCTTTCAATGAAACTTTACTGTAAAACTTGTCTCATTTTATATCCTATATAACAAGCTTTACTTGATGAGTATTGGAAGAAGCCTAATAAGTTTTAATACAATCAGTTATGTTGACAAAAAAGCAGACAACTCCTTTCTACTATAAAATGCGAAATCACAATCTAGAACTCCAACTACTCAAAGTCCAAGAATCTCAAAATGTTTGAAAATCATTACAAATTCCTAATCACACTGGAATTGACTATGAGTTATGAAAAATTGCTCTCTTATAATTATGAACCAAAAAGCAGGATCTTCTCTACTTAGCCATTAAAAGGAAGACATAAAACAGATAATTCTTTCATCAACAGTAACTCGGAAAGCACAGAACATGTTAATACGTAACTTCAATAAATAAAATAAAATGTAATCCTCATTCTGAAAAAAAATGATAATTAAATGAATTAGCAACTAGCAAGTAATTGGGGACCATTCACTCCATGTCATCCATTCCAGATGATTGAGAAATAAATTTTGACCAAACCTCATTTAAAACAAAATTAATGAGTTTTAGATAACGGGCTATTGTGAATAATCATATTTCATCCATACGTTTTAACAAATATATGCTACACAATGAAAGAAGACAAACAATGTTTTCAATTTGACTAAAAATTCACAAAAAAAAAATTCTGGAGTCTTATCCATGACAGTATTTCTGCAAGGCGAAAATAAGGGTAAGTTTGGTTAATATTTGTTTCATTTCCCGCTGCTATGGTTAGGTTACTTTTAGAAGGTCACAAGCAATCAGAATCTATTCTATACAATATATTTATGGTCCACCCACAAATCATAGCAAACTACATTTAAGACATGCAAACATCATTTTATATGAAAAGCATTAAATTTCATACATTAAATAGGTAGCATTTTGAAGGTAGTTAGGCTACACAAGCAGTTGGATGACTCTGAACAAGATTTATCTCCACAAACCAAGAAACAAGAAAAAAAGGTTACACAGAAAAAAAATAAAATAAGATGGACTTAGCTAGCAAATTACCTCCCCAGCCTTCACAGTGATCACATGCGGAGTAAAACCAACACCAGCAGCCCCTGTTGAACAAGCCACACTAAATCTTCAATTTTCTAACGTGACAGAAACAAAACCCAGAAGAAGAAAAAATATTGCATTGACATAAAGGAAACAGTTTTTCAATATAAATCTAGATGAAAAGTAGCAACTTCAAACTTGCAGTTCTAAAAAATAGTTTTTTATTAAAAAACTTGGACATCAACAAGGTACCAGCTTCAAATATTGACAATGATACTACCAAAAAAAATGCCAGCAATCTCAAACTAGAAAAAAGCTACAACCTTTTTTTCACTAAGAACACAAGCACGCGCGCTCGCACACACAAACACATCAAATACCAGACAACAAAACCCCCAAACAAAACAACCACACCCATATCCCACCCAAAACAAATACCTAAAGCATCCAACTGCTGCTTCTTCCCACCCCCAACCGGCCGCCCTCTCTTCTTCCCAGCCGCACCCGACGACTGCAAGCCCCCCGTCCCCGGCACCGACGACAGTGCCAGCGACACATTCCCATCCGGCCCGTACTTCCTTGGCCTCCCCCTCTTCTTCTTCCCCGTCTCCGTCAAGCTGAACCCCTCCTCCCCCTCCGCCGGGCTGAACGGCCGCTGCGCATTGCTGCCGGCCATGTGCGGGCTCATGAGTGGCGGGCTCTGCAGCCCGCCGCCCCCGAGGGTCACCGGAGTCACTACCACCCGCGGCGGCTCCGACGGCGCATCCATCATCACCTTCCCCGCCTCAACTCCAAGCCCGGAAAACCCCAATGTCGCCCTCTGGTTGCTGTGTGGGGGATTTCTGGAAACAGGTTGAACCACCATAAAAATTATATCTTTGAAAACTACAGAAAACGCAGATCGTTGTGATGAAAATGGTGGGGGTGACAATGATTGAGAGATGGAGAAGGAGGAGGAGAAGAAGATTGCGTACCTGGTTGGACGAGGAGCTTGGGCGATGGTGTGGGGAGGGTTTTAGGGTTTTAGAGAGAGCCCTAAATTTTTTAACTAATATAAATAAAAGGAAAGAAAGTGATTGATGTGATTTTTGAAATTTGAATTAATAACTTTGTTATTATGATTATTAATCCGTGATTAGAGTTTTGATTACTTTTGATTAGTTTAGTCATGAAAATCACAATTTGCTATTACTTTTTTAAAAAATTATTTCTTATGATAATTAAATATTTTAATTGATAAAAAATAGGTTAAATGTTGATACTGTGTATTATAGTCAGGTGAGGATATCTATCGTTTCCCACTTAATTTATGCCCACTTATAATCCTAACTTATAATAAATTTTATCCTTACATTTTTTACAAGATTATGTATAAAATAAAAATAATTATATTAAAACCATTACAATCTTATTTTATAATTATTAAAAACGTCTTATTTCATTAGTAAATATTAAGAACCATGTGGGATGTACATAGGACACACCAACCAACGGGTGATAAGGTGAGCACTGTTTGGTTAATCAATTGAATCAACCTATTTTAAATATTTGGTTGGTTCGATCAAATGAATTAAATTTTATTAAGAAAATCATTAAATAAGTGTTATTTTAAAAAAATTATGATTTAAGGGGACTATTATTTATATTTATGATTTGAGGGTAATGAATTTTGTAAAAATATCTTTACCCTTAATTCCCAAATTTGGTTTGCTTTTGGATTAACTTTTGCAAATCATTTTGATCGGACAGCGTTGAGGGTAAAATTATTATTTTGTCTACACACTTAAAAGAGTCGAAAACTTAATATATTGTCCATTATGCAATTATTATACAATGTCACAAATTAGAACCATATCCAATATAACTTTTCCTAATAAATTTCTAATTAGCCTCAAGTGTGTGCTAACAATTTTTTATTTCATAAATAATATTTAAGAATAATTAGAAAAAATACTTGAGAGTGAACACTTATAATAGAAAATATCATTTATTATTTTAGTTAATTTTATTAAAGTTCGGTCAAAACCAAATCAAATTTGGATATCAATTATTATTTGGTTTTACTTTGGAACTAAATTACCTTTGTTTAATCGGGTGAGTGGTCAGTAGTACCAAATGATGAGCTCTTAGGAGTCATCTTTTTTACTATTTTATCATTTCTTTTCTATATTTACCCTTATTTTTTCTAGGCATGTTCCTATGTACGTTCAAAAGTGGTGTTCTTAATTATTAATCCTTGTTATCTGCGACTCTTTAAACAGTGACTGTCTAGTTTATCAAAATTTGAATAACCTTCTTTCTCATATCTAACCAAAGATTTGTGTGTGCCTTCCCACAGACACATACGGGGAGACACGCAATCTTAACTAGATCACCTATGGCTAGGATTGTGCGCGTCCCCGCGTTTGTCTAAGGGAAGCACACGCATTCCTGACTCCCCACATCTCAAATTTTTTTATGATCTCATTTAGAAGTGGTTGTATCTTTTTATAAACGAGTGCTCTCGTGATGTCTCATTTTATAAAAAGGTGTACTTCAAGACCCATGACTTTTGAAAGAAGTTGTGAGTTTTTGAAAACGTTACTATTTATCAAAGAATTGCAACCTCATCAAAATATTTTATAAATACTAATTTTTTTATGCGGTGGCTCATACTTCCATCTTTACCCCTTATAAGTTCTCGTGGAAAGATGGAAAAGCCCGATGGTGTATTTAAATCTATTTATTTATTTATTTGATCCATTCATTCAGCTTGTTAATATTTTTGTTAAATTGTTTTATATGTTCATGCACTTATACAAATTAATTTTAATACTTTTATTTCCCCCCAACTCTCTAAATATCACAATATTGTTTCTATGTACATACTTAATATTTATACATTTTTGTTTATTATACCTCGTGTATTGTGCAAGTATTTTGGCTGGAAGAAATTTCTTTTGAATTTGGCTGTTATTTACAAGATATTTGTGGGAGAAATTATTAAAATTTATATAGGGCCCACACTAATTTATTTTAAAGTAAAATATTCATATTGTTTGAAAAAAGGGAAGGCTTTCACAAGTGTGACTTTGTGGAGTCAAACTATATATGAGTTATGTAAAACCTGTAATTCGAGTCAGAGTTTTACATTAGCGAACCAGTTGGTTCAATCGTTGATTCGAATTAAGTTAGTTTTCTGAACCCCGTGATAAGTTGAAACCAACTGTGAGTTATGAGCTATGAAGGTTAAGTATACTTGAGTATATAATGATAACATCAGAAAAATGATAAGAAATACGTTATCAGAATACACTACAATATGTAGTATAATTTTTTATGTATTTGACCATAGAATTATTTTTAGGCTAAATAATATATTAAGATGTGTTACAAAGCAGTTTGGGTGGGTTATTAGTTATGAAATATGTCATTGTAATGTTACGGTATTTATTATATTTTATGAGATTTTCTCATATTTTTTGGGTTTTTAAGGATTTATTACGAGTTAGTTATTATTTTTAACTCGAGTCAGAGTCGCGTCAAATTTTATTCACAAAACTGCCACTGAACTTCTCCTTGACCTTTTCTCCCCCATATCCCGATCGCCACCCCCATCCTTGCTAGGGGTGTAAAAAAGTTGAGCCAAGTCAAACCGAGCAAAGTTGTTTTTGAATTTGACGTGATTTTTGGCAAACATGTTTGAGCTTGTTTGAAAGCTTTACGAGCTTTAATGTATTATGGGTCGAGCCGAACTTGTCTAAAATTTATGGTGTTTGGGCTTGGCTTGTGCTTGACTCACTATGTTTTCGAGCCGAGCTAGAGCCGAGCGAATGTTTGTGCTTGGCTCGTGTTCGAATTATATAGAATCAAAATTTTCTTTCCAACATTATATAAGTTCAATGTGACCTCAATAGTATTGACGAGCCGAGTATTTTTTCTAGTTTGAACACAGCGAGCTCGAGTTTTCGAGCCAAGATGAGCTGAACACTCCTTAGCTCAAGTTCTTTTCATTGTTCAACGAGCTATCTATTTCGAGCCAAGTATTTTTCGAGCATGAGATTCAAGCCGAATCGAGCCGAACATAAAATGCTTGCGAGTAGGCTTCGCTTGTTTACACCCCTATTCCTTGCCGCCTCCGACTGGAGCCCCGTCGTGTCGTTGTTGTGTCGCCCCTAGCGCCTTGATCGTCACCCAGTCTCCACGACACCGAATTGTCGTGCAATCTCACCATGTTCTATGACACCGTTCCGCCGCTAATTGCACTGCTCCGCCACCGCCGTGCCGCCAATGCCTCCCCCTTCAACCCCTGAACATTTCCCCTATACCTAGTGTTGCAGTCGAGGGCCAATTAAGACGACCGACCAACCCTAACTGACTCCTCACCGCCACCACCATTGGGTCGTTCTTGCCAAGCCAGTGCCCACCCATTGTTAACACCCCAATCTGGTTTACTCTCAACCTGGACCAGAGCTGTTACAAAGGATCGAACTACTCGTAAACCGATTAAGTTGGCTGACCCAAAACCTAAACGGCTACGACATAACCCTCTCGACGTCTCAAGATGGAGCACGCCGCTAATGCGCAAACAATATATGAATGAGATGCAAAACCCTAACAGGATACTACGTGAATGTCATGATAAAAACCACACACCAAAATAATTAAAATAGCAACAAAATTCATAAAACCTGGAATAAAACGGACAGAACCTCCCCTAAAAGTGCAATAAGGGGGCGACCTGTTAAAATACGACACAATATAGTATATATATAAAACAATAATTTATATCGCAATAGACTTCAAATCATCCACACATACTGTAATTGGGTCTAGCCCACCTGCAATCTCATACTCAGCTCATTTGGTTCCTTTTCATTTCAGCATAGCACATCATTAGAGCTTTTCTCAAAACATTTCCACGCATTTCTAAAACATGGCATACAAGCCTCACAAACACATGCATAAATACTAATATGTAAATCTACTACAAAAGCCAATCACATCACATCTTACGCAAAAGTCGGCGCGGCACCAGGTATGTGTGTGCAATGCAAGCGCTACTCCTTCGTCAAGGCCGGCATACGCCATTCATCATTCTCACCTACATATAGTAGAAAAATGTCAGCAACGGGTGTCACTGGTCCGGAAATAACTAATATCAAACTGGAACATGAGAGCAAACTCTCATGGAAAGCAAACCATCATATATATCTTCCTCAAGAACTCTCATAAGGGCAACTACAGAGGAGCCGTCGAGCAGCTGACTCAACAGCATCCCGATCTATCTGGTACTGTGCCGCTCACGACACTTCTTTTTCAGTACTTCACGTAAAACTTTTATCCTAAGCCCTCTCCGAACCTCCATATTACTCCTGGCCTTGAGCACGTAGACCGAGCACTCTCAGGCAGTCGCCTTTAGTACCCTTTGAACCACAAGTCCGGACATGCGCTGTACTAAACAGTACCCGTAAACCTCCACGTCCTCCGGGTGTGAGGAACTCAAACGCGGAGTTGTCAGGATCCCTCGGGAATGGAACAGTCCGCTGGCACTAATCCAGAGCCCGCTTTGACTGGCACGACATCCGCTCATGGTACGTGCAGTCGACTCATCTTCTCTTGTCTCACTGAAAACTCGATAAAACTATTTATAGGGCTGGGTCGGGATTTATTATAATAGGCCCGAAGGCAACTTGAGGTGGATCTTATTTTCGAAAACAAACTCGAGGGATCTCATCCTCGAGGGTTATTAATTCCGAAAACCATCGACCAGGTGACCCGTGTTAGGTGGGGTCCAATAAATCATCCACCTGACACGTCCTACGATCAATAAATCAAATCACCGATAGAATAGAGCGATAAAACCTGAGAAGCGTGTCCTAACGGACCTGTCAGAAGCTCCAAGCGCAGTCTCGTGCCTAGACGGCGAGCTCCTGCAACGAACCTACATGAACATAACTATTTACTAACGCCCATACATATATGATGCACGCCTATATAACTAATATATCCACATGCATACAATAATCTAATCAAACATGACAATCATCTCAACAATTACCCTAAATCTCTAATTGTCAAGCAAGTTAATAATTTTATCATTTCATATGTTACTTATTACCTAGCACTTTTAATTCCAATTTCAAAGCATACCTATTCTAATTAGGTGACAATGGTTTAATCAATTTAATCCGTTTAACTTAATACTAGCATGCAAAAACCTAAATCATGCAAATTCATAAATTAACTAGTTAACAAGCATTTAATTAACTATTCCATGGTTTACTAACAATTTCATTAGTGAGCATTTACATCACACAACACAATCTACGCTAATCATCACATGTTTATCATAATCACGATTAATTAAACTAAAATCATGAAGTTAATAAAATTAATTCTAATATGCTACTATGACCACAACATGTATGTAATAATTCTAAAAAAAGAAGGAAGAACCACCTCGCGATCGGCGCTGAAATCGGTGCCGACGGACGAAGGCGGTGAAGGCGAGTCGGCGGTTTTCCGGCGACTGTGCCGGCGGTTTCCGGCAGCTCCGGTGGTTTTCCGGTGACTGCTCCGGCGAGGCAATCAGAGGTAGGGGTTAGCACCGTCTCGGTGAGCTGGACCCAATGGTGGTGACGACAAGGGCAACCGCGGCGGCGATGGCCACCGACGGCGGCGTCGAGTGCGGTCGGGGCGGTCGGCCGCTCCGATCAGACCCACGGCCAGCCTCGACGGCGGCGCTAGGCAGGGGGAAAGGTAGGGGAAGTCGAGGGGAGAAGCTCCGACGTCACGGCGGCGGCGGTCCGGCGCAGACGGCGGCGGAATCGCGTCGGGAACGGCAGGGAAATCGAGGGCGATTTCCGGCGTCGCGACGGCTGGACGGTGGCCGGGCGTGGTCGAGGCGGCAAGGCGACGGCACGGCCGGGCTGGGCGGCGTCGATCGGCGGCGAGGTGGCGTCGACGACGGTGGCAAAATTCTCAAGGGCGGCGGCGGTGAAAACGTGGGTTGGGGGAGGAAGATGAGAAGTATAGGGGGTGGCAAAGTTGTAAATAAGACTTGACTCGACACCGGCTCGAGTCAAGAATGATAACTGACTCGGAATAAATCCTAGAAAAATCTAGAAAAATTGGGGAAAATCCCATAAAATCAAACAAAATATCACAACATCCAAATGACATGTCGTATAACTAATAACCCACCCGAATACCATCTAACGCGTCCTAATGCGTTATTCGGCCTAAACTAATTCTACGGTCACAACATCAAATAAAATAAAATCATCAACTGTATACTCTCATATCTACTGATAACTCAGTCTGCTGATGCGTATCTGACACTATCATCGATACTTGGGTATACATAAACCCTCATAGCACGTGCGCACGGTCGGCCTCGGCCCCGCACACGTGTTCTGAAAGCTGAACCGACTCAAACTACGGTCAAACCGACCGGCTAACGACTATAAAACCCTGACTCGAGTCGCGGGTTTTACACCCATAGCCCTGAAAACCGTAAAAAATTGTCGAAAAATAGCCGAAAATTGTATTTGCTAAAATTCATCAAATTTTTGCCGAATTCATCCAATCAAATCTAATCGAACTTTGGATGCTGTCGGGTACTGAATTCGAGTCTCGTGCTGCACGTCAAAACCCTAGCCGTCGCCGATTACTGTCGACACAAGGTATAATTAACTCTGATTTAATTTATTAAGGGTGATAATTATTAGCACAATATGCTAGGATTGATGGATTAAAGCGTTAACAATTTTATTGTAATAAAAATATGAATTTGTTTGATTGAATTGTATTAAAACAAATGTTATGGAACTAATTAGGTAAACTAAGTAAGTATCATCATCTAATACAACGAAGTTTACGAAATCTTATATGGATTAAAATTAATGTGTGATTGATGTGTGTGTGCTATAGGATGTGTGAATGTATCATAAGGGGGCGTTAACTTTTAGTTTGATGTGTAGGAATGGAGTAGGAGCTCGCCGTCTAGGTGCGTGGACACGATTGGAGCTCTACCAGGTTCGTTTAGGACCCGTTTCTAGTTTGACTTCTATACTATGTTGTGTTTTGTTTTAATAGGTAGACATATATGTCAAGTGGTGGATTTATTATATCTCACTCCACACGGGCCATCTAGTCGTATGAAATTTTCAGATTAATAACCCTCGAGGATGAGATCCCTCGAGTTTGTTTTCGAAACTCAAATCTAACTCACGATGCCTTCAAGCCTATTATATTTAAATCCTTACCCAGACTTGTGTACATATAGTTTTGCATGTTCAGTGAGATGTGAGATGAGGGAAAATCGACGGTCGCATCTTGATATAGGGCGTGTATTTATCAAAGCGACTTTGGAATTGGTGAACGTCTGTTTCATTCCCAAGGGATCCTGATAACTTCACATTTTAGTTCTTCAAATCTAGAGAAGTGTGGAGGTTTACGATACTATTACGCAACACATATTTAGACTTGTGGTTTCAAAAGGTACTGAAAGTACATGCCTAAGAGTACTCAGGCTCTGTACTCAGATACAGAGGATGTAAAGGGCTAAAAGGAAAGAGAATGATTTTTATGCACAAGGGATAGTTTAAAGTGGCCAATGATTGAGGATAAGATAGAAAGGGATGCTGTCGCACGAGGTTGACGACTCCTGATTATTGCCCTTATGAGAGTTCTATGAGGAAGAGTAATGATGTTTTCATTTAATAGGATAGTCAGTTTTCCTGTGTCAATCTGTTATTAGTTATTTCTGAACTAGTAATACTTGTTAATAGTGTCTTTTTATTATATAGTTAGGTAAGAACAGTAAGGAATAAGTATTGTTGGGACTACAGAGGAGCAACAGTGAAATTGCATATAGATGTACCTGCAGAGTATGACTGGTGACGATGACGAGTATTGAATTGTTTTAAATGATGAACTTTAAATGTCATTTTATAAAATGATATAAATATTTTCCATGTGAATGAAAATTGAGAACGAAAATAAATAGGTCGAGCTATGGAATTTAGATTTAGCTCTGATGATGAAGAAAGTAATGATAATGGAATGTGAAGGAAACGTTGTGTTTTTAATTTTTATTGTTGTAAACATATACTATTTGTTGTTTATAGGGTGGTCCCTATTGCACTTTTACGGGGGACTTTGTCTGTTTTATTTTAAAAATAAATATTTTCCTTAAACTTTTCATTTTTTTGGCTTGTTTTATATTTGATTGCATATCATAGTATGCATGTATGATAACATTAGAACCCTCACATCTTATTCATATTTTGTATGTTGTATCACTATCTTGAAAGACCAAGTATAGATCCAAGTCAACTTAACTAAATTAAGTAGATTAGAGAATAGAAGTAAAAACCCCTTGACCGCTCTCTATCAGCAATTTTTATGGTGACTTTGGACTTCCCTCTATTTTGTGTGATCAAATTGAACTGTAAAGAAATAAATTCAATTTTTATATTTTTAAATATATTATTAGCATCAAACATGTGAAAACAAGCAAGTCTATTCTATACCAGATAAGCATATCCTATCAACTAGTGTCTTTCATACCAAAACTCCATTTTATACCAAATAAACAGTAGTCCATTTATTTCACAAAAATCAGTGAAAATTTCTAAGAACTTTAATTCAGTACATTGGTAAAAAATCAAGGAGTCATGAATTAATTTGATCAAAGAATTCATAATGGATCGAGACTTCAAGTCATTAAATTATTAGAAAAACAAGAGATACATATTCCATTGCAAGATCGTATCGGTAATTATCTTATGTCCATGTATAAATGTAGTGTAACATGAAAGATCTCTCCCACAATTTACACGAGAGAAAAAGTGCAAAGAAAAAAAATCGTGCATAATGGTCGAATGACTAATATCAAGAATAATTTTTATTGAAAAATATTTTTCCAAAAAAATCTTGAATTAATTTACACAACAATCAATATCTTTTGTCCATGTTTATAGTATATATATGTAACATGAAAAATCTCTTTCATGATATGCATGAGAGTAAAAATGAAAAGAAAAAAGACATTATAATGCATGATCAATATCTGTGAATCAAAGAGTAGGGATCAATGAGGTCCAACACGAAAGAGGAGGGACTTCGCAGAAATTTTCATTCACGGCAGCTCGGCAATGAAATGACAAGACGGTACATAATTATAGGGTGCTAATTGAGCGAGCGAGCCGACCTCAACATGTGTTCGAACTCGGCTCGAATAGTTTGAAACTTGTTGGAACGAGTTTTGGACATACATGCTCGAGGGGCGCTAATTGAGCGAGCGAGCCGAGCTCAACATGTGTTCGAGCCGAACTCGGCTCGAATAGTTCGAAACTCGTTCGAACGAGTTTTGGACATACATGCTCGAGTTCGACTCGAAACCAGTTCGTTCGTTAGCTCGAAACCAGCTCAATTAAAAGTTAAAAGTACCTCACTTAAAAAAAAATGAGGCCAATGTGGTTTGAACCCACAACCTTGAAATCATCAAGGTGAATACTTACCATCTCAACTATCTTGCTCCTTTGTTATTATATTTCATATATATATAAATAAATAAATATGATATAATATAAAAACTATATTATTATATTATTTTATCGAGTCGAGTTCGAGTCGAACTACGAGTCGAGTTCAAGTCGAACTACGAGTCGAGTTCAAGTCGAACTACGAGTCGAGTTCGAGTTACAATCGAGTCGAGTCGAGTCGAACACGACCTTGCTCAAGTTCGGCTCATAAGAGTCGAGTTCGAGTCGAGCATTTAAATGTCGAGTTTCGAGTCGAGTCAAGCCGAGCCAAACGCTAAATGCTCACGAACTGGCTCGCTCAATTAGCAACCCTACATAATTATGTGTCAAGTCTCAAGTTATCGGTATATATATTTAGGATATAATAAAACTTATTTAAAGTAGCTTAGTTCATGATTATTGATGATATATATAGTTTAATGTCAAGGTACGTAAATTACAACTGAGATCATGAAATTCAGATTTTGTTGTTGTTTAGCCTTCAGAGCCTTCTATGGTTGTTGATCAATTGACCACCTCAATTTGAACCAAGGGACACTTATTGCTGATCTTCTTCTTCCACCTTATAATTAAGTCCTTCCCCCTTTTTTTGACGTTTTACGTAAATTGTATCAAATTTTATATGATAAATTGATAATATTCCATGCATGTTCTTATAGGGAAAGAATAATCTCCTCAGGTGGGAAGAGATTATTTAGGTGGCCATCGCCACTAGGCCCACTAACACCAATCCAGGAAAATTACGAATTCCCGGAAAATTTTGCGATTTTCCATTTTTTCCCCTATATTTTAGTGGAAGGAGATTTCGGCTGCCTCATAATCAAGAATGGGCCAATGAAAAAATCCGAAAAACCAAGAAAGAATTTGTAAAAAAATTGTAAAATTTCTTATCATGACACTTGCTACCTAGAAGAAAACATGGCATCAGTGATCACAAATTTGTCATTGGAGTTCTGCGTACGTCACATAAAGCATGGTCAGTACTAATATTTTCTTCTAATTTCCATGTGTAACAAAAGCGTGAAAGGTATCAATTTTTAATTTAGAAAAGTAGATGTATGACGATTAAAAAGATCAATGAAAGAGGTGCAATAAGGGAAACAAAATTAGAATTAACAAGAGAAGACCCAGTATTTAGTCTGAAATGATTTCTAAAAGGGAAGTTGCAAGAATGAAATTTGATATAAAAGAACATCCAGATCAGTACATTACTGTTCATGTTGTACGATCATGCATCCATCTTCCCCAACAATACCAAGGAGTGAATACACTATATACAAGAAGAAGCTTGCACTACATTGTATTCGGGACATTGTCATTCTTGTATGCATCTTCACCACGTAATTATAAGTTCTTACTTTATTCCTTGATTTGTAACTAATAAAAAAAATAGTCATTGTTTTTCACTTATTTGTATATAAAATCAGTCTTTAAACTTTTTCTTCCGTCGCAAAACTTATTGAGTTGACTCAGCCTCATAGCTTATCGAGTCAATTTCACGGATGAGTCTTAATTAAATGATTTGATAGTTGATTATCTAGTCATGGCATAATTAAGGTTATTAAAACATATTAATTTTCATTTGGAATTGTTAAATCAATATTTTTATGTAATATAAACCATGTATTTATCAATTTTAATTAAGTATCAAAAGAGCAATATATATTAATCTCATATAATTTTTTATCTATATAATTAAAATCTGAATATAAATGACTTAAAGTATGCTTGCCAAGTTGAGTTCAAATTTCAGTTTTTAAAATATGCATAAAAAATATATTGTATTTTTGGTTCAATCGGACAAAGGAAGCCTAGCATTCATGTTACTAATAATTTTGTATCCAATGAAATTTTGAGTCAGGCTTTTAAATTATCTCTTGTTATAATTTGCCCGAAATCTTTAATTTAGAGTAGGGTGGAAATCTCTTAAAATCTATCTTCAACGTTTAATCTTATTCTTCATTAGTGACAAAAAAAGTACGCAAACGCATAATATCTCATCTATGTAAGGTTTGTTCGCATATAATTTCTCTGTATAATGTTGGATTTTTCTCCATTTCCTCCTAATTTGACTGTAAATTTGAATTCTTTTTGCTATGTGCCAATTACTAGTGAAAAAGTCTCCGAAAGATTGTGACAAATTTGATAGTCACCAAATAATCACTAATTGGTATAAACATAAAAATTTGTTACTACTTTGTCACCAAATATTTAGTGATTAATAATTTATTATTGAATTGTCACCGAAATTGTGGTTACAAATTAAAGTTGGCACCGTTTTGATACTGAAATTTTGGTAATAAAAAATAAAGCCAGCAAAAATTAGTTACCATATTTTGTTGTACAAGTTTTACAAATCATTGAAATATTGATGACAAATTAAATTTAATACCATTTTGACATCGAATTTTCTATTTATTTTAAAAAGTGGATCCAATTTTGGCGCCATTATTTGGGTCACACCACCCATTTAGTGGCACGAGTGGCGAGGCCCGGAGGAAACACACGAGTGTGCCGCATTCTGTTGCCCTCATCCCACCCTTGTTGCGCCCTATCGTCAAGGTCCCCCTCGCCGCGGCTGTGCTGTCGTAGCCTCGTCTTGATTGAGGCCTTGCCATCACCGTCCGCCCTACGCTCGACCACGGCCGCACTGCCTAGCACCTCGCCACCCCCCTTGTCATTGGCCTGTGGCCCACTCCCCAAAGCTGCCCTATGGCCCCCTTCCCGTCGCCACCTCGAGGCCTCCACACCCCTCGTGCGGTTCCCTTGTCACCGGTGGGCCTGTGGTCCCCACGTGCTGGCCTTGGATTACGTGGGCCTGGTGGCGGCATGCCGGATGGCGAGATTTTTTAAAAATAAAATTTGCTGCCGAACTCTAATTTACCAATAAATAAACACCAAAATTCTATGACAAACCTAACTCACTCCACCGGGCAGCTTATCTATCCTTAAGTACACAGAAACCCCTGTTCATAGTGACTATGGAGTATAGTTACTAAGGTACGTGGGCCTAGTGGCGCCGTGATTTTTTTAACGAATTTGCCAACAAATTAATTTACCCCAACGGTGACAAACCTAACCCACCGAATTATGTCACCGATTTTATTATCTTTTTATCAATATTTTGTCACTAAAATTCAGTTGTAGTTCGGTGATAACTTGTTGCCAAATTTTGTTAAAATTTTTGTGACAATTTTTTATCGTTCTGTCATCAAATTAAATTATTTGTGGAGGCTTTGGTCATGGAAACTTTCAATATTAAATTTTGTTAATATAAACCCTTCGCTTAACAAAAACTAATATTTGTCACCAAAATTCCCATTAGTGACTACAGTCCACAATACAATTGGCTATAATTAATTAACATTTAACTTCAGCTAATTGTGACATTGACTATAGTAACACAGTGAAAAATGTTATCTACATTGAACAAAATTTAATAACAGTAAACAATGGTCTAAAAGCATCTACATTTATGATTTTTAATTAACCGTTAAGAAACACATGCAGAGATCAATGGTGACAAACAGTAACTAAATGAGGTATTATTTTCTAGAGAACTAACTTGAATTCTTCGTATGTGAATGCAAAGTTTTTTTGCAGTCACAAATGACCAAATAATGAGTTATAAGTATAATTTAAAAACTTAAAATTTGGATTTGACTCGGCTATATGTCATAAAGTGGAGTTAATTCTAAGCTAATTCAGAGTTATTTATATTAAAATTTTAACTATATAAATAAAAAGTTATATGATATTAATAAATATTATTCTTTTGATATTTAAAATTGATAAATATATAATTTATATTACTTAAAAATATTGATTTTATTAATTTTTTTAAAAATAATATTTTTTGATAACTTTTACAACATGGGTACTCTGGAGAGTAAGTTATTAAATTTGTCGGTAGAGGGTCATTGATGAAGCTTAATTCGACTGGTAATAAAGTCGAGTCGACTCCGGAATTTTTTGAAATAAAAAATAAAATTTAAAATTATGGGTATATGAGCTGGGTTGATAATTTGGAAAAGCCATTCGGCGGTGGCATGTTGCATGCATGGATATTTTATCTTCGAGACAAAATCGCAGGGACCAAAACCACCAAACTAGCTATGACCACTTAGCCTTTCAAACTTGAATATGCTTGGTGTCACACAAACGCCGAACATTGACTAAGAAGTCCCGTACAACCAGCTATATAGATTTGAGGACAAAACGTTTCTTCACCATGATCTTAAACAATCTTACCAGTACCGCCAAATTAATCAACTATGGAAACTGCTGCCACAAAAAATTGGCTAGTATTGTTGCTCAAAGTATATATCTAATTTCTGTAGCCGTTCATCTATCTCGTACACATGGGGTTGTGAAATCCACCGTCCTCAAGACCAAGAAATCGACCTGAATATATAATACAGTCAAAGAAAGGTAGAGCAGTGTCCCCTCACAAAATCTTTGAAGCTAAAATTAGTCAAGTAAGTTAGTCTTTCGTCTGTTAGTGTGACATTCTGGACAGAAAACAAGGAGAGGTTGGTGAATGAAATCAAATTAGGCCCCATTGATTTTGATTGCAGTCGGTTCATGGCTTCAAGTCTCCATTGATACAGTACATCTGATGCAAATGAAACATGAGCTACTTCACTTGTACAATATTAAAACAGGGCCATGTACGCATGTGTCATAATTTAGCTTCTTGTTGGGCACAGAAAATTAATTAGCAGCTACATGGAGTCTCTTCACCATTCCTTTCGTTGCATTGTGTTTCACAAAATCACGAATATTAAATTGCAAAAAATAATAATAGTTTAAATATCAACGCTAGCAAATTTAGCTTAGGTAATGATGGACTATGAGCCCTCTTCCTGTTTTTATTGAAGATTTCTTAGAAAGGGAATGGTTTTTATGATTTAAACAAGGTTGAAAAAGTTCTTCACGGTCTAATAATTTGGGGAAGATTTCTTTATTGCTCCACTGATAGAAAAAGAATTTATCCACTATATCTTAGGAGTAATTTGTTATTGAAGGCTCTAGTACATGAGAGTAGGGATTACTTTAAATAAAGTTAAAAAGTGTGCCACAGATGATAAATCTTAATGAAATTACTTCAAATAATTCTAAGAAGTGTGCCTTATAATTAGATGATAAATCTTAACTTTGTATTCTATTTTACTGATTAAAAATTAGTGGTAAGAGATTTGCAAACCCACTCTTATTTTTGTTTGTTTTTGGTAATATCCCACTAGTTACTAATTTAATAATAAGAATTGTTTTCTCGATATATGAGCATTACCGATGATTACAAGTCTAAATAAACGAGGAGGGTTAATATCAATTAGGGCATTCAACTATTTAAAATGTTACAATTGATAATTAAAATTATGATCCATTTCTCTCATTAACACCTTTTGAGCATTAGGTGAAAGAAGAAAAAGTATGAATATTACCCAATATAATTTGATACATAGAGTTACCACCAAAAACAAAATTAGGGCAATATAACCTCAAGACAAAAACAAGTGAACAAAAATTAGAATAAAAAAACACACAAATTTAATGAGATTCAGTAATATGTCTAGTATTGCTGGCTATGACTCACAAACACTCGCTTCCAAAATAATACAAAACCCACTATTTTTATTTTTCTTCCGGGTCCTAGATGTTGGAAAAATATGAACGAATATTGGAAACTGCACACCTAATAATTTAAAGCCTCAAAAAATAAACCTATACCTCTGCAAAATGCCCATTTTCAATACTGTTACATTGTCCCAGAAAGAGACCCATACCAGACAAGCCGGCATCTTAAAATGCTCTTCTTAACTTGCTCCATCAAGCATCCCCATCCACACAAGCAACACGTTCAATTGCATTTGCTTGGCTAGCTAGTCAGGTAGCTCTTGATGATGAAGAAGAAGGTAATTAGAGAAGCTCAATGAAAGCTATATTTTGGAGAGAAGACGGCCATGAATTGAGAGAAAGAAGTGGTGGAAGGGAATGTAAGGGAAGTGGCGAGAAGGAGACAGTGATGGGAGGGTGCCTAACTTCCTGCATGATAGAAACTCAAGTGAAAGTTTGCGACAGTAACCCAAGCCGCCTCCCCGTGTCGCACGTGCTGTCCATTAATCCTCGTAGCCGTTTCTTTCAATGACTTTGTCACCAGATTCCAATTATACATAGATCCTCATTAGGGGTGCTAATTGAGCGAGCGAGCCGAGTTGAACATGTGCTCGAACTCGGCTCGAATAGTTCGAAACTCGTTCGAACTCGACTCGAGATCGAACGAGTTTTGGACAGCCCGAGTTCGACTCGAATACTTTTCATGTGTTCGAGCTCGACTCGAGCTCGAATATACTTAAATTGTTTAATTTTTGTGAGCTCGGTTCGTTAGCTCGAAATCAGCTTGATTAAAAGTCAAAAGTACCTCACTTTAAAAAAGTGAGGCCATTGTGGTTTGAACCCACACGAAGTCATCAAGGTGAATACTTGCCATCTCAACTATCTTGCTTCTTTGTTATTATATTTCATATATATATAAATAAAATATAATATAAAGGCTATATTATTATATTATTTTGTTGAGTCGAGTTCGAGTCGAACTACGAGTCGAGTTCGAGTTACAACCGAGTCGAGTCGAATCAAACACGACTTTGCTCAAGCTTGACTCGTAAGATTCGAGTTCGAGTCGAGTTCGAGTCGAGCATTTGAATGTCGAGTTTCGAGTCGAGTTAAGCCGAGCCGAACGCTAAATGTTCACGAGCTGACTCGCTCAATTAGCAACCCTAATCCTCATATCTATTTTACATTTTATATATATGTATATATATATATATATATATTATAGCGGGGATACTTGCTATAAAAAACTCACTATATCATTTATTTGGTTAGTTTAAATTTATTTAATTAAATATATTTAAAATTTTAATTGTAATAATTGAATTAATTTCCTTCAATTTATACGATTGAATTAATCGTACAAGTACTAAAACAAATTTGTCATAACAAAAAAGAAGTCCCTAGCCATACATTATATACATCTAAAATTCAGTAATGATATAAACCCACAGGTTAAACAATATATAATCATATGTACATTTTCCATTTCATATCAATCCTTCAATAAGGTTCAACGACATATGAACTGTTTTTTCTGGTCTATACCCCCTTCATTATAAAATTTTTTGTTGAAAAATAATTAATCAAATTAAAAATTTAGGAGGCCTCACTGTTGTCATTTATACCACTTCAAAGGTACCATTTATACCTACCAAATCACACAGCTCTCCCTCACCGTCCATTGCTTGTACCAATTCTTCGATCTCTATATATGTGACCCATGCCACGTTTTTCTGCCCAAGCCTTCACTTCACTTTTGGGTGAGTCACTTTACGAGATTGAGTCAGAGATAAAGAGAAAAAGCTGCAGCGAAAAATGCTATAAAAGGCCTGGCCTTCCCAGTCCACCAGGCAACTGATCTATCCTTAAGTTCATAGAAACCCCCATTTCATAAAACCAACCCCCCACCCCCACCCACCCAATGCGCTCAGTTTCATTTCTTTGTAATTGAGTCCTTCATATTTATCATGTCCAATTATTTAAGCTTCTTATGAATGACATATAGATCTAGATATGTAAGAAGCTTAATTATTATAGAAATGAAGCTAGCTCTTGGGCACGCCCGACCCACTTATCTCCCGATGGCCCGCTGCTTGCACGATCGAGTAGTAATGGCCAAGGCGATGACCATGGCCGGACCGTTGGAGAACGGAGGTCATAGCTGCGTTGCGGAGCGGTGGCCCGAGTACCAAGGGTGCCGAAATTGGGAGGGTTTGCTGGACCCATTGGACCCGAACATGAGGTCCGAGATACTCCGATACGGCAAGTTTGCTCGGACTGCTTACAAGGCTTTTGACTTTGACCCATTGTCGTTGACTTATGCCACGTGTAAGTACCCACGACAAGAGATCCTCACCTTATCGGGTCTACCCGAGTCCGGCTATGTCCCAACCAAAAACCTGCGTGCCACCTCCGGCGTGCAACTTCCCCGGTGGGCCTACCGGGCACCGGAGTGGCTCACCCGCCAGTCGAGCTGGATCGGCTTCGTCGCGGTAGCCGAAGAGGATGACACCGTAGCCGACCTAGGCCGCCGCGACATCGTCATCGCCTACCGCGGCACAGTCACCTGCCTGGAGTGGCTGGAAAACATGCGGTCCATGCTCACCCGCCTCGCAGGCGACGGCTCAGCCGCCTGCCCGCCGCCTCCGGGGCTCGCATGCTGCTGCACGCCGATGGTGCTAAGCGGGTTTTGGAGCCTCTTCACGTCACGGAGCCTGGCGGGCCCGAGCCTCCAGGAGGAGGTGAGGGAGGAGGTCGGCCGGTTATTAGAGAGGTACAAAGGCGAGCCCATTAGCCTCACCATCACCGGGCATAGCCTAGGCGCCGCACTAGCCGTCCTCACCGCCGACGACATCGCCACCACCTTCCGGCATTACGAGCCGGCCGTGACGGTCTACTCTTTCGGAGGGCCGCGGGTGGGCAACCGGAGCTTCCGCCGGCAGGTGGAGCGGCACGGAAGTAAAATCCTCCGCATTGTCAACAACCAGGACGTTGTTACCAAGGTCCCTGGCTTTGTCTTGGACGATAAAGAGGACGACGACGATGATGAGTTAACTATACCAAGCCCTTGTGATCAGAGCCACCAACACCTCCATCCCCGCCTCCGCTACTACCAGCATCTGCAAGCAGAGCTTATGAAGAAGCTAGTCGACGGACGGTGGTCGTATTCCGACGTGGGTAGAGAGCTCCGGCTGTGCTCGGACGGGAATCCAGTGACCAATGTGGCCACATGCCATGAGCTCGACTTCTATTTGAAATTGGTAAACGCAGCTTCCTAGCGAATTACAATCTTTTGCCAAGACTCTATCTGTGTTGAGAAGGGTACGTGATGAACAGTAACATTTACAGGGATGGATGAAAGAAGTAAAACTGCACATATGGCTTGCTTCTGTTGATGATGAGGATCGGTAATGAGACGAAAAACACTGATTTGGAGTTTTGGGGAATTGTCAATACATTTGCTGGGAAGAAATGATGGTGACAGCGGTGTTGATTGCGTATCTTTGGGAATCATCACATGTATATGGGTGAAGTTGGGGAGGCTCACCGACCTGCGGGAGAAAAAACGGCGGAGGGGATCAACTTTTTGGAAATATGCAACCGTTTTTGTACCCACACAAGCCCCACCGACCTCACCAAACTTTCTTGTATATATATATATATATATATATATGGAATTAAGTTTCCTGTACTCCAGCACAACCATCTTGGCTGTGCTGGAGTGTTTCCCCAGCCGTTGGATTTTATCCAACGGCTGGGAGAAACATAAAGGATTGAAGAGGGGGTGTCCCGGCGCCGCCACTGCGCTGCTCCGACGGTCGCCCCCGCCGCGCCGCTCCGACGGTCGCCCCCGCCCTCCCACAGCTACGGTCGCCCTCGCCCCTGACCTTCCATGCCGGTCGCCTCCGCCCCCGCCCCTTGCCTCGGCCCCGCTCGCAGCCGCCGCCCCATCCCCCTGCCCCGCCCCTGCCCCCACTCGTAGCCGTCGCCCACCCTCGCGATCCCCTACCCGCCCCGCCGAGGCCGTCCCCGCCCGCCCCGCTCGAAGCCGCGGCCGTCCCCGCCCGCCCCGCTTGAAGCCGCGGCCACCCCCCCCCCGTCGCGTTCCCCACCACCTCCCTGCCCCCGCTCGCACCTGCCACCCCACCCTCGCGATCCCCTCAATCCCACCCACCCCCCCAGCGGGCTGCCGGCGGCGAGGTCGCCGGCGGTGGCGAGGCAAAACAGAGGGGGTGGTGGCGAACAGGGGAGGGCAGTAACGTAATAAAAATTTTACTCGGTCACGGCTCGAGTCAAGTTTTATTACGAAATAAATTTTAAAATATAAAATAATTTCATAATAAAAATTTGACTCTTAATTCGAGTTAATATTACGAAATAAATATAAAAAAATAAAATAATTTTGAAATAAAAACTTGGCTTGGTTAAATTTAAAAAAATAAAATAACTTTGTAAGAATAATTTGACTCGGTCTCGACTCGAATTAATATTACCAAATAGATCCCAAAAAATATAAAAAATACAAGAAAACACCATAAAATAAAAAAATTAAATTCTAATGGATTATTTTATTTTATGGTATTTTACTTTATTTTTTTCATATTTTTGAAATTTATTCGTAATATTGACTCGAGTCAAGACGAGTCAAGTTTTTATTACAAAATTGCTAGGTGACAGCATTAGTGAGGTGGGTGAGAAAAAAGGGTTGATGGAGAAAAATAAAACAATAGCAATTTTATAATAAAAACTTGATTTGCTCTCGATTTAAATTAATATTACGTAATACATCTCGAAAGATTAGAAGAAAAAAGAGTAAAATACCATAAAATAAAATAATCCATTAGAATTCGATTTTTTATTTTATGGTATTTTTGTATTTTTATATTTTTTGGGATCTATTTGGTAATATTGACTCGAGTTGATATCGAGTCAAATTTTTATTACAAAACTACCCTTACATATTTCTTCCTTCTTGACTCGTGTCAATATTACAAAATAAATCCCAAAAAACATTAAAAAATATAGGAAAATATCATAACACAAAATAATCAAATTCTAATGGATTATTTTATTTTATGGTATTTTACCCTATTTTGGTCATATTTTTCGAGAGCGGTAGTTTTATAATAAAAATTTGACTTTATCCCAACTCGAGTCAATATTACAAAATAAATCCCAAAAAACATAAAAAAATACAGGAACATATCATAACATAAAATAATCAAATTCTAATGGATTATTTTATTTTATGGTATTTTACCCTATTTTGGTCATATTTTTCGAGAGCGGTAGTTTTATAATAAAAATTTGACTTTATCCCAACTCGAGTGAATATTACAAAGGAATTAAGTTTCCTGTACTCCAGCACAGCCATCTTGGCTGTGCTGGAGTTTTCCCAGCCGTTGGATTTTATCCAACGGCTGGAGCAACATAAAGGATTGAAGGGGGAGGTGTCCCGGCGCCGCCACTGCGCTGCTCCGACGGTCGCCCCCGCCGCGCCGCTCCGACGGTCGCCCCCGCCCTCCCACAGCTACGGTCGCCCTCGCCCCCGACCTTCCCTGCCGGTCGCCCCTGCCCTCCGGCAGCCGCGGTCGCCTCCGCCCCGCCCCCTGCCTCGGCCCCGCTCGCAGCCGCCGCCCCATCCCCCTGCCCCGCCCCTGCCCCCACTCGTAGCCGTCGCCCACCCTCGCGATCCCCTACCCGCCCCGCCGAGGCCGTCCCCGCCCGCCCCGCTCGAACCGCGGCCGTCCCGCCGCCGCTTGAAGCCGCGGCCACCCCCCCCCCCCGTCGCGTTCCCCACCACCTCCCTGCCCCCGCTCGCACCTGCCACCCCACCCTCGCGATCCCCTCAATCCCACCCACCCCCCAGCGGGCTGCCGGCGGCGAGGTCGCCGGCGGTGGCGAGGCAAAACAGAGGGGGTGGTGGCGAACAGGGGAGGGCAGTAACGTAATAAAAATTTTACTCGGTCACGGCTCGAGTCAAGTTTTATTACGAAATAAATTTTAAAATATAAAATAATTTCATAATAAAAATTTGACTCTTAATTCGAGTTAATATTACGAAATAAATATAAAAAAATAAAATAATTTTGAAATAAAAACTTGGCTTGGTTAAATTTAAAAAAATAAAATAACTTTGTAAGAATAATTTGACTCGGTCTCGACTCGAATTAATATTACCAAATAGATCCCAAAAAATATAAAAAATACAAGAAAACACCATAAAATAAAAAAATTAAATTCTAATGGATTATTTTATTTTATGGTATTTTACTTTATTTTTTTCATATTTTTTTGAAATTTATTCGTAATATTGACTCGAGTCAAGACGAGTCAAGTTTTTATTACAAAATTGCTAGGTGACAGCATTAGTGAGGTGGGTGAGAAAAAAGGGTTGATGGAGAAAAATAAAACAATAGCAATTTTATAATAAAAACTTGATTTGCTCTCGATTTAAATTAATATTACGTAATACATCTCGAAAGATTAGAAGAAAAAAGAGTAAAATACCATAAAATAAAATAATCCATTAGAATTCGATTTTTTATTTTATGGTATTTTTGTATTTTTTATATTTTTTGGGATCTATTTGGTAATATTGACTCGAGTTGATATCGAGTCAAATTTTTATTACAAAACTACCCTTACATATTTCTTCCTTCTTGACTCGTGTCAATATTACAAAATAAATCCCAAAAAACATTAAAAAATATAGGAAAATATCATAACACAAAATAATCAAATTCTAATGGATTATTTTATTTTATGGTATTTTACCCTATTTTGGTCATATTTTTATAGAGCGGTAGTTTTATAATAAAAATTTGACTTTATCCCAACTCGAGTCAATATTACAAAATAAATCCCAAAAAACATAAAAAAATACAGGAACATATCATAACATAAAATAATCAAATTCTAATGGATTATTTTATTTTATGGTATTTTACCCTATTTTGGTCATATTTTTCGAGAGCGGTAGTTTTATAATAAAAATTTGACTTTATCCCAACTCGAGTCAATATTACAAAATAAATCCCAAAAAACATAAAAAAATACAGGAACATATCATAACATAAAATAATCAAATTCTAATGGATTATTTTATTTTATGGTATTTTACCCTATTTTGTTCATATTTTTCAAGAGGGGTAATTTTGTAATAAAAAACTTGACTCGGTCCTTACTCGAATCAATATTATAAAATAAATTTTAAAAAATAAAATAAAATAAATTTGTAATAAAAACTTGACTCGGTCCAACTTGAGTCAATATTACGAAATAAATTTTTAAAAATAAAATAAAATAATTTTGTAATAAAAACTTGACTCGGTCCCAACCCGAGTCAATATTACGAAAGAAATCTCAGAAATATAAAAAAATAGAGTAAAATATCATAAAATAAAATTATTAAGTTCTAATGGATTATTTTATTTTATGGTATTTTATTTTATTTTTTAATATTTTTCGAGAGGTATTTCGTAATATTAACTCGAGTGAGGAGCGAGTCAAGTTTTTATTACGAAACTACCCCTGCCCATTTCCTCCTCCCCTGTTTCGCCGGCGACTCTGTTTCTTCGCCTCTTTTTGCCGCGCCACCTCACCGATGGCGACCTTGCCGCCGGCCGGCCACTGCTAACCAAGGACACCTCACCACCGCCTCCCTTCCTTCCCCCTCTCCCTACCGATTTGATTCTCGGCCACCACTGCCGCCCACCTTCCATGCTTCACCGCCGAGCACCAACCTCGGCGACGACCATCCTAGCCTCGTCCCCCCCATTCCCGACTCTTCCCTGGGTGACTCGAGGTGGCGCGCCAAAACAAGGGGAATGGGCAGTGGACGGGCGCGGCAAACAGCGGGAGGGCGAGGCGGGTGGGCGAGGCGGGCGAGGCGCGGCGGGCGGGCGTAGCAGGCGGGCGCGGCAGGGGGAAGTGGAGGGGATGCGCGGGGGAAGGGGACGTGGCGGCCGGCCGAGGAGAAGAGCCGCCGGAGTTAATTTCCGGCGGGTGTGGGGGGGGAGGGGGGTTGGGGGGGGGGGGTGGGGGTGGTGGAAAGTAATTTCCTGCCGTTGGATTAAATCCAACGGCTGGAAAAATGCAGCACAGCCAAGTTGGCTGTGCTGCATTACAGCCACCACGCCCTCATATATATATATATATATATATATATATATATATATATATATATATATATATATATATATATATAGGGTAAAGTGAAGAAGAACAAGGGGCAAAAAAATTTCCTGCCCCAAGCTCTTCTCTGGACTGTCTGAGATCTCTTATTTAAAAAAAATTTTCAAAAATACCCCCGCCCCACTGCCGCGTTGCCCCCGTCGCCGCCTGTAGTACTACCGCTCCACTGCGTCGTCACCCCTCCCGGCCGCCACCCCTTCGCGAGGCTCCCCCTCCCCCTCCTCGCTCCCCCGCCGCGGACGCCGCCCAGCCGCGGATGCCCGTCCTCCCTGCTCCCCATCGACCCCGTCGCGGCTGGCCGGGGGTGGGCGAGGCGGGGCGAGGGCGGCATAGGGGGCGGAGGCGGAGCGCCGCGCCCAGATCTGGCCGCCGCCAGATGCGGGCGGGCATCCGCGGCCAAATCCGGCCGCGACAGGCCGGACCTGGCCGTCCCCCAGCCAAATCTGGTCGGCGACGGCCAGGTCCGGCTTGTCGTGGCCGGATCTGGCCGGCCGCGGCCTCGGACGGCCCAGATCATTATGGCGCAGAGAGCCGATTTCCTGCCTCTGGCGCAGGAAATCGGCTCTCATATATATATACCGACCTCACCAAACTTTCTTGTATACATATATGTATATATATTCAAAGGCTGCAGTATAAATATTGAAAACTACGTGGATAAACAAAAATGAAAGTCGTCCTTGCCGGGCAAAAAATCGTAATAGTAATAAATAAGAATAAAAGAGTGTCGTGAGCGAGGAAAAGATATGATAATTTTACGTGGTTTCCTAGAGGATTCAACATGAACTCCTAAGGGTGAGTCCACGACGACTTAATAACTACAAATTCATTATTTTTTTTATTTTACACTTTACAAAAAATAATGAATTTTTAATCGCTTTTAATTTGATTCACTTTTGATAAGATTGAATTACAATGCCTTGATTCATTTTTTTCTTGTCTTCAAATCTTAAAATAATCCATCCAATGTGCTCGGAGCATACAAAAATGGTGGTGTAGCAAGTTTCGTTTCAATCTGAGGTCGGCCTTCAAATTATTTTAGAAGAGATAATTGACCGAATTGGACCGCTTTGGGTTGGTTCAGGGTAGAATAAATACTGAACCAAACAAAGTGGAAAAAGCCAGCTCTGTGTGTGCCAGTCTACGGTTGGTGCACGATGCGCCAATCAGGTTTGGAACAGGAATGGGTCACGAATGCGATCGTGGGTCTGGGTTTGGTCAACCACGGGAAACGAACATGGAAGATGTAAACAGGACCGATGGACAAGGCAATGGCGGCTATGCAACAACGACTTTGGGGCTTTGGTGACAGCGTTTCTGGTGATGGAGGCGAGGGGAGACTACCTTGAACTGTAGATGTAATGACCTAACCCAAAGTGTAACATAGTAGGTCAAGTCATTTCTTCAAAAGTGGTTAACCAAAGTTAAAAGATCTATAATTCATTCCTACTTATAAACAAGATTTTACCTCATTAGGTATTAAATGTGGGACTAAGTTGAAGGATCTCGCAGTAGATCACTTATCGATGAAGCTTTTGGTGGTGTTCCGATGGCTGGAGGCCCTTCCTACTGGTGGTGATGGCGGTGGAAAATTCCAGCGGAATTGCTATTTGGCCGCGTTTTGTAGCCAATTCCCGGCCATAGTGGAAGCGTACTTGTAGCACCCCATTTCAATTCACTCGTGAACCAACCCGAAAATGTTACCAGCCACCGAATAGTTCACTAATCTACTTGATTCTATTAAGCCGACCTGGATTACCCTCGGCGTCTTAAGATGGTAATGTCACATGCAAAACATGGATGAAATGTTTGGGTTCTAACATTATCTTACATGCATGTTATAATGTGCAAACAAGTAAACAAACAAACCAAATAAACGAGAAGTGCAAAAGAAATATCTATTTTGAAAACGAAACAGGCAGTCACCCTAAAAGTGCAATAGAGGCCACCATGCCAACAATAAATGATATATATTTATAGCAATACAAACTGAAAACACTGTCTAAACACAACATGATTTTTACATTGTAGTCATCTTCACTCCATAGCTCACCCGGTTCATTTTCCACTTTCCATTTACATTCACATACAAAATATCTTTCGTAGTTTACAAAATATCATTCAAATTCATTATCCACACAATTCAATACATCACCAATTACAGTCGGCGGGTACTTGTATGCACTATTTCATTGTTGCTCCTTCGTAGTCCCAACAACGTTCATTCCTTACAATTGTCACCTGCATATATAATAAAAAGACGTCAGTAACTAGTGTTGCTAGTCCAGAAATAACTAATAACAAACTGACATAGGAGAGCCAACCCTCCTGTTGAATAAAAACCTCATACACTTCCTCACTAACTCTCATAAGGGCAATAATGGGAGCCGTCGACCTCGGGCGGTAGCCTCCCCTTTCCATATCATTCTCTTTCCTTGGCCATTTAAATTATCCCTTTGTGCGGAAAAATCATTCTCTTTCCTCTCAACTGTCTACATCCTCTGTAATACTATGGCCCTGAGTACAGAGGTTGAGTACTTTTAGGCATACGCCTTTAGTACCCTTTGAAACCACAAGTCTAGACATGCTTTGCATAGCAGTACTCGTAAAACTCCACACTTCTCTGGGTTTGAGAAACTCAAAGATGGAGTTAACAGGATCCCTCGGGAATGGAGTTGATGCTCACCAGTTCTAAAGCCCGCTTTGACAAACACATGCCTTATCTCAAAATATGATCGTCGTTTTCCCTCGTCACACATCTCATTGAAAACGTAAAAATTACATATACATAGGCCTGGGTAGGGAATTCAGTATAAGGCATCGTGAGCTGGATCTGAGTTTCGAAAATAAACTTGAGGGATCTCATCCTAAAGGTTTTTAATTCGGAAATACAATCAGCTAAATAACCTGTGTGGACTCGGACACAATTAATCCACTACTCGACACGTCCTCTTACCTGTTAAAACAAAATATGATGGAATGATACAATAAATAGGGATCGAGTCCTAAACGGACCTAACAGAAGCTCCAATCGTGTCCACACGCCTATGCAGCGAGATCCTACTCGGTACCTACGCATCAAACCGGTGACCTTCCGACGGTTTTCCAGCAATTGTTGCCAGTGGTGGCTACCAGTGAGATGGTGGTGGCATGGGGTATTGTTGGCACCAGCTCGGTGAGCATGACATGAATATAACATTGACAGGGTTGGCAGCTCACCGGAAAAAGGTGGAACGGGGGTGGTTGGTGGTAGGGTGACGAGATCCGGCCTGGATGGGCGGCGTTGGGGTTTGCACCAGTCGAGGAAGGTCGGTGACGTTGAGGCAGCAACTTGATGGTGGCGGCGATGGTCACTGGTGGCGAGATTGGTGACAGGAGCGCATGGCGAAGGCTTAGCTTCTTTGCGTCGTGGAGTCCAGGTGATGGTTGGGGGCACTCAGGGTGGCACGACGACGGCTCGGCGGGGCTCGGTGGTGTCGATCGGCTACAAGGTGGCGTTGGGGGCAGCTTTGGCTGCGAGCACAGGGGGCGGTGTCGAGGGTTTAGGGAAGAAAACCTTGGTGGGAAAAGAAATTGTTTGGTGGCTATATAGTAAATAAAACTTAACTTGAGTCTGACTCAAGTCAAAAATAATAACTAATTTGTAATAAATCCTTAAAATATCCAAAAAAATAGGAAAAAATCCCATAATATATAATATACACCATAACATCACAATAACATATTCTATAACTAATAGTCCACTCAAACTACCCTATAACGCATCTTAATGCGTCATTTGACCTAAAAATAATTCTACGATCAAATAAAAAAATATACTACTTACTTACATATACACTGATAACTCATTTCTCACCATTTTTTCAATGTTATTATCATATACTCAAGTACACTTGACCATCATCGCTCATAACTCACAGCTAGCTTCGACTCAGCATTCAGTTCATTAAACTAATTTGACTCAAATCGACGGTTAAACCAACTGGTTCGCTAATGTAAAACTCTGACTTGAGTCACAGGTTTTATAACCTTCCCTCAGAAAAATTTCATCCTCGAAATTTTAATTAAGGAAGTGTCAAACTAAAAAAAGTAATCTCTAGTAAGGTACCTGGTTGTGAAGCTGGTTGCTCAAATATCTCTGGGTACATTGCACTCGTACTAGGGAAACTTCTTTTCTTCAGAGAATCTTCACTCTGCAATCCACAATTCGAATTGCATTTTCTAGATATGTTAGGTTTGGTTGTAGCTCTATCTCTCCGAAGTTAACAACATGAGAGTTGTTTGGATGATATTTCTTCAGCATTGACACATGGAAGACATTATACACAGCTAATAGATGAGGTGGCAATGCTAGCTTGTAAGCCACTGGTCCAATGCTCTCGATCACATCAAATGGTCCAATATATTGTTGGCTAAGTTTCCCTCGAGTCTCGAATCTCATATTTATTGTCTGCTTCTTTTCTTTCTTTAATTTTCTTCAAAGCAATGAAACTACGTGATCAAATCACTTGTTATCCATAAAGTACACATAATTTTGATCAGTACATATTAAAGTGTTAATTGGGAAGACAAAAGTGAACCAAAGTGCTTAATCTACATTGGCGTCTAGATAAGTGGGCATGCTAACGAGGGATATTATCAACTGATAAAGGTGATTTTTTGCCACTGAAGAATTTCATTAAACTAATAATTTATTTAAGCTATAATATATAATTCAAATAACATTAACATGGATAGTTTGGAATGCTCACATATTAGTGATTGAAATAGTCATGTATTGAGAAAAAAATTGATTATGCACGTAAATATATAAGGCTATTGAATGCAACCATTACAAAAAATTATACCCTTATTTTTTTCGAATTATTGAGAACCACAACATGTGATATATTTTTTATATAATTAAAAATGGTTCTTGTAGATAGTTGTGCTAAAAATGGTTAAATTATTTAGATGAATTCACGTATGGTTGATGTCAATCATACGACTTAATAGTTGTATTATTAATATATAATCAAAAGTAGTTAACTAAAATTTAAATTAAAGATCTATAGGCATTCTTGTGATAAAATATTAGATCTTATTCTAATAAATATAAATGTAAGATTAATTTTATAGGATGTTACATGGTATTCAATAAATATAATTAATTAAATATCCAATACCGACCATGCCAAAACTTAAAAAAATACTCCTATTTTCTGCAGTTATTTTCTTGTAGTCATGTTGAGAAATATGGCATGGTGTATTTTTTAGAACCGTTAAATTTTTATTATATATATATATATATATACACACCGGTGGAGGTGATTGGAGGAAAATTTCCTACGACGACTGAGATTAAAAGATGGCCATGACAATGGTGAACAAGTACGGGCTCAACTGCGCTGAAAGGCGGGTGTTTGCTAGCGCCCTGCACTCGCCCTAGGACAATGCGAGCTTCACCGCGTAGAGCAGCATGTACCTACCAGCCGGGGTGGAAGTGACCAAGGCGGAGCTGGTCAGCCGCACCAGCTGGAGCAAGCAGGAGTGGACAAAGATGGTGGGGAGTGGAAAGCCAAGGTCTACGAGCTCCACAACATTGTCTACACCTTCCCAACCAGAAAGCCATCGCCTTTCTCGCTGGTGAAGGCCGGCTCTAGTGGCGTCGACTTGGTGTTCGGCGACAGCAGCGACGACGAGGCGTGATATCATGCTTAATTTGTATGAAGTCTTTAAAAATTAACACAGCTAAAACTTCAAAGGTTGAATGTACTTAGAATGACTTGAAATCTTATTGCTCCTGCAATCGGTAATACTTTAGGATTATTAATTTGGACGGTGTTCCAACTTCCACATTAGGTATCCTACTTACCTCTTATATTATTTTATATCTGAGTCATATAAAACTTTATGAAGTAGATAAAAGTAAGATAAAGCTAGCAATCTAATTCCAAGTCAGACTACCAAAATATACCTACAAGTCTTCAAACTTTGCATTGTATTCAAATACTATTCATGTAAATTAGGCGAGTGGGGAACCAGGTCATGGACTAGGCCAAACCTATGATAACTCGCCGGAGTCCGACACTGGTATAAGCCTGGTTGACTCGTATACAGCAATAAATATAAATTAAAACACCGAGTTTTGACAAGAGAATTAATGTGTCGACCGAGTTGATTTGGTGCCTCCGGCAAGTATAAACCGAATCAACTCATGCATCGTTCACAGGCTTAAAACAAGATGATTTATTTAGTGAGAAGGGGTTGACAAATGACAAGAGTCTAACCGACATGCGGGACAAAGTTAAATTAAATGGTGGAAACTACTCGCGTACAACCGTGTTGACCCAGCTATAGCGTGTTTCTTGCTCCTCAATTTTGATGGTAAATGCTTTAAAAAAATACTGGTCTATGCTTGCACCATCCACAACTATTGGACTGCAACATCTTCAAACATCTTGCAGCTGCTGAGAAATTACACAATCTCATAGTCTCTGATCTTACTGCACATAAAGTATACAAAGTTCGCTTTAGTAGTACTCGCTGTGCATCTCGTGTTGTTTCACGCATGCATGGAAAAAAAAGAGGAAAAATTAATCTATAGGTTAAACTTTAAGCTCTACTTGCAATTATGATCAACAAATTTTGGTTAAAACAATAAAAATGGAGCTGATTTACCAATGCAGTGTGGTTGGATTATTATTTGATTTTATTTTTAATCAGTTCGATCAAGCCCTATACTCTAAATTTTAAACCCTAAATTCTAAAATCAATGAGTTCATTTTGAATTTGTAACAATCGGAGCATAGAAAAATGATAGTCTTTGGTGTGTTTTCCGATCATTGAAAGTCGGTCATCATAGATGAAATGTATCCACATAATTAATTTAAATATCCCAACTTTGTTGGTTCCATTCGATTCTTTGTTTTTTAGTTGGCTCTGCATTGAGAGATCACACACTCAAAAGCACTACAAATCGATTTTTATTATGGTGCTTTTTTTATTTGTCAATATATATTTTCTAATATGTGATTGATCTGCACAATATATTTTTTATGCATGCATGACTGATTGGTACATGTATTTTTTACCAACTATACATAAATATGAACTTATAGCTAGGTCATGTTGACTACTTCCGGATCTGATAATTCCATCTACCTCTCGTATAACAATTAACATGATCATCAGCTATCCTTGGCACCATTGGCATGAAATATTCTTTGTGTTATTTCATGACAAGGGTCAAGCATTTCATTGGCAACTAGTGTGATATTCCGTTGCAAAACTCAAGGAATTGGTTCCACATTTTAAGGACTAGTTCCTTTCTAATGAAATCGAACAGGTTTCTTCTTCATCTTTGAAATCGAAACAATGCAATGAAAACCCGTTTACAAGAAACCAAAACATGAGCTCATAAAGTTGATGTTTATTGCAAAAGATTGACCTAGTTTTCCAATCAAAATATTCATGTATTATTAATATTAATGTTATTATTACAAACAAATACAATTGAATCATAATACTCATTCTCATACAGTCAATTTTAGCGACACTTGCAAGCCATCATACTTAAATTATTTTTAAAAAAATAATTTGACTTATAATTATGTCACTTATCTTAGGCTAATGTGTTGAAGACCCGCGTGGTTGTATGGTCAACTATGACCTAAGTAGGT
This sequence comes from Piper betle, assembly GCA_033002965.1. Lineage (NCBI taxonomy): Eukaryota > Viridiplantae > Streptophyta > Magnoliopsida > Piperales > Piperaceae > Piper > Piper betle. The sequence goes on from JAURVB010013014.1 coordinate 194,535, forward strand.
ACTGAGATCAGGGCCAGCTAAGATTAATATAACTATTAAAATGTCGTATTAGTTGTACCATAGACGCAGACATGTGTGTCACTCCTTCCTTAAAAGGGTTAATATTGATATTAACGTTTCTAAAATAGTCGCTTATTACTATTTTATATGGATGAAATTGATAATTCGTAGATATTTTAAAAATAATTCCAAAAGTTGGAATTGCGTACTTTTATTATTTTTATCATAAAACAAAACAACCACATTAAAGCCTTCTTTTATATTTTCATTAATATTAATTAATATAACAGCTCTTGTAAATATTATTAGCTTTTCACTAGACTTTATTGTTGACATTTACAAGCCCTATATATATGAAAAAATAAACATGCGTAAAATTCTTTTTCTATGGAGAAAACCGTTTGCTTGAACTTATTAAAACATTAATTAATTACAATTTACGTACATTAAGACGACCAATATTAGACACGGAGCAATCTGATTAATTAGTATCTCCCACACGGAAGGGTTACTCAGTATTGCTCAAACTCACGACTGATCTCCGACGCGTTGAGCTTATGTGAGCCATCACCCATCTTCCTCCTACTTACCCCCTCCATCAATCCCCCTACTGTTCTTACTCAAACACAATGCTATCCATAAGCTCTCAACGAAGCTTCGTGTGTGTATATATATATATATATACACACACCCAGAAAGCATCTACAGCAAACAAACTTTCGCCGGAACTCCATCCGCGAAAATCAACCGACCGAAAGAAGCTATATATTTACTACCGTGCTGTTGAAACAATCAATCACTATATAGCTATAGCAAGCTAGTACAAGAAAAGTAAAGTATAAGAAAATCGGCCATGCAGATCGGAACGTTGTTTTCGGCGCCAACGCAAACGGCGATACGGTTGGCGAATTCCGCCTCCGTCACCCGCCGGCACTCCCCTCTCAACCCCGACGTCGGCCACGGCCACGATCGCGACCGCGACCGCGACAGTGAATCCCTCCGAACTCACCTGGCCAACCTCGAGAAGCTGCTCCGGGCCAACCCGGAGATGCCGCCGGCGGATGAGAAGCACCACCTGCGGCCGACGCCGCTGGACCGGCTCAACCTGGGCGGGATCTGGCCGGGGAGCAGGAAGGTGGAGGAGATGTCGCCCCGCCACCTCAACGGCCTGCAGCGCCTCCTCTCCAACAGCCGCGACCAGTCGCCGTCCCCGCGTCGGCCTCTCGACCCAGAACGGTGGCGCGACTACCACGGCCGCCGTGACTGGGCCGGCCTCCTCGACCCCCTCGACGACGACCTCCGCCGCGAGATCATCCGCTACGGCGAGTTCGTCCAGGGTGCCTACCACACCTTCCACTCCGACCCCGCCGCGCTCCCGCCCCACCGCAACGTCTCCGTCCCCGACCGCTCCTACCGCGTCACCCGCAACCTCTACGCCACCTCCGCCGTCGGCCTGCCGGCCTGGGTCGACGCCTTCTCGCCGGAGCTCGCCTGGATGACCCAGCGGTCCAGCTGGGCCGGGTTCGTGGCCGTCTGCGACGACCGCCCGGAAATCGAAAGGATGGGCCGCCGGCGAGACATCGTCGTGGCTCTCCGGGGAACGGCGACCTGCCTCGAATGGGCCGAGAACGCTCGGGCCCATCTCGTACCAATCTCCCAGGCCCACGAGACCAACAACCAGGCCCAGCCCAAAGTGGAGTGCGGGTTCTTGAGCCTCTACAAGACCCCCGGTGCCCATGTCCAGAGCCTGTCCGAGTCGATTATGGACGAGGTGAAAAGATTGATGGACGAGTACGAGGGGGAGGAATTGAGCATTACAATCACCGGGCACAGCCTCGGGGCCGCCCTCGCGGTGCTCGCGGCCGACGAGCTGAGCGAGCGCATCGAGAATGTCCCGCCGATCGCGGTGATCTCGTTTGGGGGCCCGCAGGTCGGGAATGCGGCGTTTGCGGAGAGGGTTAGGGAGAACGGGGTGAAGGTGTTGCGGGTGGTGAACAGTCGGGACGTGGTCACGAAGGTGCCCGGGCTGGCGTACTCGCATGTGGGGTGCGAGCTGAGGTTGGACAGTAAGGCATCGCCTGTGCTGAAGCCGGACGCGGACCCGGCATGCTGTCATGACCTTGAAGCGTACCTGCATTTGGTCGACGGGTTTACCGGGCCGGATTGCCCGTTTAGGGACAGTGCGAAGAGGCCGATTTGGAGGCTGCTTAATGAACAGGGGGCCAATGTGAAGAAGCTCTATACCAGCAAGGCCCAACATCTTAGTACCAGCCTATCGGCCCAGCCCATTGTCAACGGTGGCTCGTCTAATTATATATGTGGTCCTTGATGCTCTATGCTCTAAATATCTCATCAAAGAGCATGATTAATTAGCTTGCCTGATTGTCATTTCTGCGAGTTTCAAATCATGGGAGTGTCGTACATAAATATGATTTGCCTCTATTAACCCAATTCGCAAAAATTAATCTCTGATTTACTATAGTCAATTGTCGATTACGTTTACCCCAAAAATGTAGCATTTTGGCCAACTACAAACAACTGTTACGATGGTGCCGTAGACAATGAATTAGTTATTTGTTTCCCAAATTATGTTTATCGGCTAAGAATATTAATTTGTCGCATGCCATAATCCCCCCTTGTGAGGTAAATTTCGCCGCTTTGTTTTGCACGAGGTGTTGCAAAATAAAAAGATAATATAAGGGTAGAGTTCAATTAATAAATAATATAATTTAGAAGATAATTCTATCCGAAAAATGAAGAAACAATTTACTAAAATAATCCACGAGAGGATCAAAGTCAGGTAGGCAAAACTCCATGTATAGAACAAGGTAAAACTGCCAAACCCATGTATGGAAATAGATGAAGGGGCTATAGTTGGACATGCTAATTAGGGTTTCGATAATTGGGGGATCATTTAGAGGTAGAATTTGGGACTTGTGCCTAGACTATGAATAATAAAGACCGGATTTAGAGTTTCTTTCTTTTTCAAATCCGGATGTACAGTTAAAACATGATCTAAGCCCGATATGTACCAGATAGGCCACGCCTCCGCAGCTCATTGGACGATATTACCCTCCAATGTTGTGCATCCATGTGACAAAAATACCCCTCATTAGTGTGCTTATAATGGTGTTTGTTACTAACCGAACCGGTAGACAGGAGAATAAATTTTGAATTGGGCCACGTCCGGGTGAACCGGGTGGTCGATCGGTAATGGATTAATTGATTCCAAAAATTTTGGAATTTTAATGATGATAAATATTGATGTTAGCCCTTCTAAAATTATTTTCTAATATGTACACTCATTAATCCCAATCGAATAATAATTTATATTGTACATTATTTTGTGATTGATTTGTTCAACTATAATTTAAAGTTTTATTCTAAAAAATACAAGTTCATTTTATTTTTAAAGAGGCAGTTAATTAGCTCTTTGGAGTGTAAATCCTTTAAAATTTACTATGATCATTTAGTGAACTACTGAATACAAAGTGTGCTAAACTTGAACTTATTTTAACTCATGTAAATGATTTTCTTCTTCTTTTTATCAAGCTTAAGCAAAAACTCTCTAATATTATCTACTTATATATAATTGATAATAAAAATTTTGTAATATGAAAATAATAAATATTATTTATAAAAAACACATCATGTTCATATACACAATTTGAAAACTTAACCTAAGCCACTTCAATAAATCGTACATCTAATCACTTTACCTCTAATATATATATATATATATATATATATATATATATATATATATATATATATGCATGGAGGCATTCATGCTCCCTGTTTTAATCTGGGTCCTCTGATTATAAGGACGACTTATATTTATTTTATTAATTAAAAAAATAAAATAAAATCCCTCATAGTGTCGCCGGTCACCACGCTATTGTGTCGGCCACATCTAGCTGTGTTGGTCGCCCAGTGGCCAAAGTCGGAGGGCGGCTAGACATGGCGGTCGCCACACGGCATGCTGGCCACATATGATCCCACAGTGGGCCACGTAAGGGCCAGCAGTGTGCTACAGCAGTGTGGCAAGGGGTGGCTAGGCTGCGTCGAGATCGGGAGGGGGACTGCAGATCGAGGGGCGGCAGATCGGGGCCCTTGTCATTGGACAGCGGGGCGACAAGAGGAGGTGGCAGGAGTGGGCATTTGGAGTGGGCAGTGGGGTCTAGGGGAAGCAGGGAGGGGGGCATCTGCGGCGAGGGAGGGGAGAGCAGGGTAGAGGAGAGAGTCGCAGGCAGCAGGGTCGAGATGGAATGGGGAGGGGTGGCAGTCACGGCTAGATGGCAGGTCAAGGGGGATGGCAGATCGGTGGGTGGCAGATAGGGGTCCTTGTAATCAGATAGTGGGTGTAACACCCCGTTTCGGCTCACCCGTGAACCGACCCGGAAATGTCACCGGCGACCGAACCGTTCGTTAATCTACTAGATTCGGTTAAGCCGACCAGGATCTACTCTCGGCGTCTCAAGATGAAGATGCAAATATGAAATGCATGAATGAGAACGATTGGGTTCTAACGCGGTCCTACATGCATGCTGTGATGTACAAGGAAAAACAAGACAAAATAATAAATGAGAAACCAAAAGAAAATATATAATATTTTATGAAAATACGATAACACATAATAATCTACCATGACATTAAATCATTATCTCATTCATTTTTACCCGAGCCGAGTCTGAACTCCAAGGCTCCCTACTCATTCATATTTATCAGTTCGTTTCATAACAAGTAATTCATCAAGACAAAAACATTGTAATAATCATCCACACAGCATTAAACAACCATCATTATACATTACACGCGGCAGGTACATGTGTGCGCGGTTCCGTGCTGCTCCTCCGCAGTCCCGACAGCTTTCATCGCTCGCATTCCTCACCTACATATATATAGAAAAACCGTCAGTAACGAGTGTTACCGGCCCGGAAAATAACTAATATCAATCTGGCACAGGAGAGCAAACTCTCCTGTTGAATCAAAACCATATACTTCCTCAAGAACTCTCATCAGGGCACATACGGGAGCCGTCGTCGTCGGGCCGTCGCCCTCGGGTCGACAGCGTCCCCCTATCTTTCTCATTCTCATACCTTGGCCATTTCTCTATCGCTTCTCGCATCAAATTTCATTCCTTACCGCCCTCTGCACCTTCCATATTACTCCTGGCCTTGAGCACAAAGGCCGAGCACTCTCAGGCAGTCGCCTTCAGTACCCTTTGAACCACAAGTCTAGACATGCGCTGCATTGCAGTACCCGTAAACCTCCACACTTCTCCGGGTTTGAGGAACTCAAAGGTGGAGTTGTCCGGATCCTTCGGGAACGAAGTGGGTTCTCCCCAGCTCCAGAGCCCGCTCTTCCGGGCACACGCCCTATCTGAAGACGTGGCCGCAAGTAACCCTCATTCCATCTCTCACCGAAAACACGAAAACTATATATATATAGGCCTGGGTTGGGATTTATACAATAGGCCCGAAGGCATCGTGAGCTGGATCTGAAGTTCGAAAACAAACTCGAGGGATCTCATCCTCGAGGGTTATTAATCCGAAAAAGAACTGTTGGCTAAATGGCCCGAGTTAAGTGGGATCCGATAAAACGCCACTTAACTCGTCCTGCACATGATAAATCAAATATACAATAGAATAGCGTAAAACAGAGAACGAGTCCTAAACGGACCTGGTAGAAGCTCCAAACGGGTCCACGCGCCTAGGCGGCGAGCTCCTACACCGTACCTACACAATCAAGCTAAAAACTAACGCCCGCATGATGAATCACATATCCTATAGCATGCACACACAATCAACACAATCACACGTCAATCAACACACATCAACCTATATCAATTCTAGCGAGTCTACTTAAGCTAGTTTGATTAGATCATGATTATTACTTAATAACCCTAATTAGTTTCATAACTTCTATTTTTAACACCACACAATTCAAACAAATTTCATATTTTTATCCTTAATCAAATCCACATTTATATAAGTAATTACAATGCACAATTCATCAATCATAGCATGCAAATTCTAATAATCAATACTTTCAATTAATTAAGTTAAAATAAATTATACCTCGCGTCGTCGAAAATCGGCGACGGCTAGGGTTTCCGTTTCGCGGCTCGAAACTCGAATTCGGCACCTAGCGGCGTCCGAAGTCCGATCAGATTGGACCGGGTGCGTTCGGCGGATGATCCGGCGAATTTCCCACGAATCCAATTTCCGGCGGTTCCGGCGGTTTTCCGGCGAGTGTCGGCGGTTTTCCGGCGGATTCCGACGGTTTTCCGGCAAGGATTCGGGACGGGGCAATCAGGGGGTCTATCGGCACCAGCTCGACGAGCTTGGTCCGATGGCGGTGTCAAACAGAGCAACCGAGGCGGCGATGGCCGTCGACGACGGTGTCGAAAATGGGCGGCGGCGGCGGTGTGCTCCGATCGAGGCTCCGGCCGGCCTCGACGGCGGTCGGGAGGATGGGGGAAATGTCGGCAAGGTCAAGGGGGTGGTACTGGTGGTCGCAGCGGCGGCGACGGCGGCCGAACGGCGGCGGAATCCGGCTCGGAGTGGCGACGGCCGAGGCGGCTTCGTGGGCCGATTCCGGTGTCGTGGCGGCGAGACGGCGGCCGGGGTGGGTCGTGGCGGCACGGCGACAGCACGGCGGGGCGGGGCGGCGTTGATCGGCGGCCGTACAACGTCGGCAGCGGCGGCGGCGGCGACCACAAGGGGCGGCGGCGGTGGATAGGGTTTTGGAAAAAAGAACGCTCGGGAGGGAGGAAAAAACACCCTCAATGGCAGTTTCGTAATTAAGTATTGACTCGCTTCCTGCTCGAGTCAAAATAATAACTAGTTCGTAATAAATTCTAAAAAATCTAGAAAAATATGGAAAAATTCCATAAAATAAAACAAACACAACAACATCCAAATGGCATGCTCTATAACTGATAACCCACCCGAACTCACCTATATCGCGTCCTAATTCGTCATTCGGCCCTAAAATATTCTACGATCAAATAAAAATAACAATCAATACTGCATACCTCCATATACTTGATAACCCATTTTTTTCATCATCTTTCAGGCGTTATCATCATACACTTGAGCATACATGACCCTCATTGCTCATAACTCACAGCTGGCCTCAACCCAGCTCGCGGTCCATGAAGCTGACTCGACTCGAACCGACTGGTTCACTCCCGTAAAACTCTGACTCGAGTCACGGGTTTTACAGTGGGGCAGTAGGAGGAGGCGGGTGGGAGCGAGTGATGGGGTCAAGGGTGAGAGGGAAGAGTGGGGCATCCGTGCCGGAGGAGTGGGGGAGCAGGGTAGAGGAGGGAGTTGGTGGCGGCCGCGATGAGACGGCAAGGTTGAGGGGCAGCAGGGCTGAGTTGGAGCAGGGAGGGGTGGCGACCGTGATGGGATGGCGGGGTTGAGGGGCGGCGGGGTCGAGGTGGAGCGGGGAGGAGTGGTTGTCGTGGCTGGATGGCGAGGTAGAGAAGGAGCTGGGAGGAGGAGTGGTCGCAGTAGGGCAGCTTTCAGCAGTAGGAAGTTGGGGTCGAGGGGTGGCAGCCAATTTAATATTTTTTTAAAAGAATAGATTTGGGTCGTCCTTGTAATTGGACGGCCTAGATCAAGCTTTGGGGTAGGAAAAATTTTCTCCTAGGGTGCACCCAATCGCCCCTTGTGTGTGTGTATATATATATATATATTATTAGAGATTCTATTATAAGGAACATTTATTTTGAACATAATTGTTAACCGTGCATAAACATGTGTAAACTTACACCTCGTTTTAATATAATACTTATTATAATATATTTATACGTTTCAAAAAATCATTATGTATAAAATTCAAATACATCCTTAACGCCCAGACTAGGATTCCCTGTATTAAGTACGAAAGCAAACAAGTTGTATCACTCGCCTCCCTAAATTAAAAGAAATTAATTTAATTATTACAATTATATTTTTAAACACCACTAATTAACTGATTTACACCAATCAATCAAAGTGTACTAGAACAAATCTTTGTCAACCCTAACACTTAGCCATCTATTAGCTACTTACAAAATATTTTTGGGCTATGTCCGACTATTCCCCTGTTTTGGATCAGCTCGTTAGGGGCAATTACGTCTACAAAGAACACAAAATCGACTATCTCTGTGGTCAAATCCGAAAATGTACACTAGAGGCGGGGCATTTCCTCGTAGGGGCCGGTACATGTGTATATATAGAACGCGAGACCCCGCGTTGTCGACAGTTTTCACGTATCTGGTTGTGGAAAAGAAGAAGAAAGAAGATGGAAAGGAAGGAGGTGAAGATCTTTGGTGTGAAGCTGCTAATTGAAGAAGACGAAGTTATGAGGAAGAGCAAGAGCATGGTCAACCTCTCCCATGCTCCAGAGAATGGCTCCTCCCCTGATAATGGCTACTTGTCTGATGGCCTTGATAGGAGGGGTGGCAAGGACAGGAAGAGAGGTTGGCATTTTTTTTTTACTATTTATTTTGATTCTTATTAGCAAGACCCTGTTCTTGTTATTTGGTTATGTTATGATTTAATGGGTATTTAGATTGTTTATTATGGATTTTTCTTGCTGGTTATCTTGTGATCGCATGAAACACTATGTTCAAGAGTGGAAGTTTTTGTGTGCTTTGTGCCTGTTGACATCATTTTGCAAGCCTAGTGTGTTTGAACATGAAGAATGACGGTAGCTTGATGGGAACAATAAATGGTGTCAACGAATTTTTGGTTTTTTTTTTATTGTTAGGTGTGCCGTGGACAGAGGAAGAACACATGACCTTCTTAGCAGGATTACAGAGGCTTGGGAAAGGGGATTGGAGAGGCATTTCTAGGAACTTTGTCACCACAAGGACACCTACGCAGGTGGCCAGCCATGCCCAGAAGTACTTTCTGAGACAGAACACCCAACACAAGAAGAAGAGAAGGTCCAGCCTCTTTGATGTAGTGATTGGTGACACTGTAATCAACCTTCCCTTCCTATCCACCCAATTGGCCTTCTTGTCTGGTATAACCTTAGCTAATAATCTAAACAGATTTTTTTTTCATTTGTGCAGGCCACAGAACGCACCTCCCCTTTGTCTCGGATTAGCTCAAATGAGACATCAGAAGAGAATTTGCTGCAGCACAAGATTATTCAAGTAAACAACCTTCACACTGAGAAAAGTGCAAAGAAAGTTCTGGTTGTTTGTTGGTTAACGTTGATATTTATGGTTGATTGGCAGGTAACCTCAGCAGCTGGGATGGTCAACCAAGCAACCATTGCCTTCCCCAGTCTCTCCCTTGGGACAAAAATTGATGAATCTCTAGATGTTTCTGAATCAATTGCCATGGTACTAACCGTTTCATTTATTAAACTTGACAAAACAATTAGTTACACCAGAGCAGACACTAATGGAAGTATGTGAAAAAATAGGCCGAAACACAGAATGAAGCAACAAGGGAAAGCATCGATACATCTTCCAAACTCTCTCTTCGGCCTTATCAGATATCTCTGATGATTTAAAACCCGACGCTTCTCAAGTGAATGATGAGCAGGCTCCTTATGGGTCCAATTTTCTTCAATTATCCTTCAAAAAACAATCTGACATCCACTGCCAGTTGCCTTCAACCTTGGCCTCGACTTCTATTGATAGCAGTGACTTGGAGTTGAGGATTGCGCCCCCCCAGGCCCTAAACGCAGCTTCATTATCTTCAGAAGCACCTGGCACCTCTGGAGCCATCAAAGTCATCTGATCATTTTTTTTCCCAACTTAATCTTTATGTAGCATATGGTGCCTCTCTTTTACCAAAAAATTTCAGTGGAATAGGATCGATCATTTTTTTCTCCCAATGTTGTAGCATATGATGTTTCAATATGATTCAAGCTTTTTAGCTGATTAGAATCAATATTCTTCTTGTTTCCCTTTTGGAATCACTGTAATAAAAGATTGGGCCCCTGGGTAATCTAGCTTATGCTGCAAAGATTATTCTTTTCTCTTAGACTGAAATCTAGTGGCCAATGCTGCTCTCTTTTCATTGATTGAATGGCCAAACTGCTACGAACAACACTTTATGGATATGTAGATGAGCATGGACCCATGTAAGTGATAACTTGGGAAATGTGACCATTTATGTGGCTGCAATACTTTTGTCATTTTTATATGTGGGAGGTAGGAAGTTTTGTCATGTATCTAATATCTGTGGAAAAAGTGGTTTTCAATGGAGAGAGAGACATGCCAATTTCTGGGCAACCTTGTCCTATGATGAGGTATTCACCACTTGTTGGACTCATCCTTGCTCAATACTGAAATTTATTCGCTCAAAAGAGAAAAAGTGAGATTTATTGCATCATATTTCTATTTTTTTTTCATATGAATTTATCCAATGTTCTAGCCTCATATTCACTTCAGCTGGTGGTGATAAGGTGCTCATTCCTTATCTCTTTACTTGAACACGGTCCAAATTATATAGGGCTCACTTGGAAGTTGGATAGCATGCAAAGATGACCATCCTTCAAGTGTGAAGTTTCTAGCTCAATCTAATATGTTAATTGTTTTCACCTTAATTATAAAAATTTTGGTGAAAATGAAAAATAAAAACAAAGCATCGAAGATCTCATCAAATATATTGTGACACAACATATTTTCGCTAGCATTGTGCTTCATTCATCATAATTAATCACATCCAAACAATGTTGTGGACTCCAAAAGCAAATTAATTATTTCTCTTCATTGCCCTTTATAACGCTCTCTCATAAAAATGAAGGTTAAACTTGAATAGGGTTGTCTAAATGTAACCCCACCAAATCTTCCACCCATACTTGATTTGATATGCTTACCCCACAACGAAAAAAACACATACGTACAAATACAAAAATCCATTATCAAATGATGGAATCTTATGGAGAGGTATTGTTAAGATTGTTCGTCTTTGGCCATCAGCTAAACTCAAAGGCCGCCGGGGCACTGATAAACAAAGCCAGAATAATGGTTAACAAGAAGAAGAAGAACACAAATGCTGCAACGGGTTTTCTTGTCGTGCTTCCCTTTCAAATGGCAGGTCATGCTACCTTCACACTTCCCTATAACAGCCAAACGAAAAAATCATGTTCCACCTGATAAATTGACATGTAACATGGTAGCACACATCCTAACTCTACCAAAACAATCACGTTTACATTTTCGAAGTATAAATGGCATTGTTCAATCAGAATTAGGGTTGATAAAGATCCACCTTCAGATGCCTGTTTCCTGCAATAATTACAGCACAAAGTTGATAGAATGTTCAGCATTCCAATCAAGAACCCGCACACTTCATGCAGGCAAATGGTTTTCGGATTCTCCTTGTATATATAAAAAGGATTTGGCTATGCACTAATCATATACAAAATTTTCTTAAAAAATGAACTATTAGTCAACCTCCCATGGAGGCAATAGTAGATGCTCAATGAGGTCCATATTCTTTTTTAATCCAATCTTGTTTACTAGACTGCTCAGTACTTAGTTTTTTTCAAGTATAACCCTGTGACATTCTTTTCATATTCGATTTCTCGTCGTTGCTAGAACCAGCTTCGTTCAGTGGATCCCCAGGACCTGTTTCTTCAATAAAATGGTTTGTAGTAGTACCCATGTCTTGTTGCTCAATGAAGGCATCCGTGGCTGAGGTTGATGGACTTGCAGGCTCCGAAATAAACAGTCTCTGAAACAGTATATTGTTTCCTCCGGCCTCAATCAGACCCTTATTCTGTTCTTGCAGCCTAAGCACAGCTTCAAGCTCTTTTCTCCTTTTGACCTCTGCTTCAGATTGGAGCAACTCCATTGCCTCATCATATTCAGTTTCACTTACAGTCTGAAAACAACGAAAGCAAATAAGGCGTGTGGTGATAAGAAAAATCATATTATTAACAATTAAATACCAGAAATTACTTATCCTCCACTTCCCCATCTTAAAGAACAACAAAAAATTTAAAATCAGAAAGGAATTATGGATTAGATGCACAATACCTCTTGCAGGAGACCATTATTAAGCAAATCTAAAACATGTTCTATATCTTCAGCGTGGAACACCTTTCTGCACACAGGGCAAGTTGCAGATTTGTCCTCAACATCCAATTCTGTGAGATAAATATGGAGTGTTACAATGAAAAAAAGAAACACAACTGCACATATGCATAGCAATGAGCACGGAACAAGGGAACAATGGTGCATTCATAAACTGACAGATAATGATATGGCGCAAGAGATGTACTGGTGTTAAAAGATAAATTCTTCATAGCCGATCACGTTAAATAGAATTGCCCACTAAGTGCTAGTGCTACAAGGTGTTTCTGCTCACTAGCAAATGTTTCTTCCTTTTATATATGTTCATTTTACCAAACCAAGTACAACCACTATTTTCTTCAGTTGTCAGGTTAAAAAAAATGCACTTCTAAGCTTATGCCATGGACAAAGTTACAGTATTTTTCAGAATGCTTTTACAGTTTGGTCTTTTTCTCAAAAAGCAACAAAAAGGTGAACATAAAAGCTCTAGCTATATTTACAAGGATGAAAAGAAAAATAAGAAACATAAGTTTGAATTGAAATTTTGGAGCAATGGATTTAATGAGGTTAAATATTAAAACCAACTCCACAAAATTTCCAAGTATAGCATTACAGTGTTCATAAAAAATAATACGAGCCACTTAAAATGTAGGCAACACAAGAAAATATCATGAAAATTAATACGAAACAAAGAAAATAGTCAACTTATATTTATCTGCCCTGCTACTTTTAGAACCAACAGATGCATGTAGAATCTTGCTAATTTCACAAAAAAAAACTACAAGATAAACAATTTCTCAATACCAAAGCCAATGCGAAATGAAATTAAAATATCTGATAGGGTGTAAACCTATCCTGCTGTCTGAATCAATGGAAGTAAGCAGCTGGACTACATTCATTGTGTTGGTCTCACTTTGCTCTTGCACCCATCTCCACCACTTAACAATGCACTGACTAAAATAAGAGAAGGGAGTCAAGACCATGTACAAAACGGAAACTGAGTTAAATTTAAAATAGTACAGTGACCTGTGAAAGCAGTGGAAACATGACATTAACTTCATATATGGCAGGCCTTCATTTTGCCCATAATCAGAAAATAAGGGATGCAGACACAAAGGGCAGACCCCATCAGGATGGTTCATATTTGACAGTATCTCAACTGCTTCCTAGACGAGCAAGAATAAATAAGTTCACATTGAGAATTAAAACAAATACAACATAGAAGTATTCCAAGCTAAAAGTACAATGACCTAGTCACTGACACCATAAAAGTTTCCCTAAAGATGATGGAAAGTACACCAGAAGCCAATTACCTCGCAAACTGCTACAAGCATTAAGCAGGAGGAGAGCTCATGCGCCTTCATCCGAACACTACTCAGTAAATTGGTCTGCCTCTTATCATCCAGACCCTTAGCCTCCACTATCTCAATCTCAGGAGGCCTATTCGGATACTTCCCAAAAGAAATAAAAATCAAATAGATAACTTCAGAACCATAAACTCATATCTAGGTTTACAAAATCTGCTGAAAAGCAACAAGAAAATTGTTGAAGGATTCCAGTTAGTCGATATTGATTGATCAAGTTATTGTATATATCTAGCTGTGTTTTAGTCAAGTTGTTATGCAGCTCCAATAAGCCAGGGATTACATATTGAACTGTACTTATCATCTTACAGTGTATATATCTATAAATATGAAAGAAGAGTAACAGGAGAAGATTATGAGGACTACTTATTTCCTCCTTATCAGTTTTTGTTCTATATTCTATGTTAATTTCTGTATAATAAAATTCAACATGGTATAAAGCCTAAGATCTTGTTTTGACAATCTTCCACTTGGTCATTGTTTCTTCGTGAGGATACTTCCTGTAATGTGCCTACCCCACCTTTCTTTTCCTTATCATGGCAAAAGGAAAGCCACATGCTATTATCCCCAATCCTAAATTGCCCACCCTATTTGACCCATTGAGTGGCTTGCCTATTACAACCACCAAGTTAAATGGTCCTAACTTTGTCCACTGGTATGCTGCTATTAAGACCTTGATGTCTCAAGATAAGCTTCATTACATTGAGAAAGCCCCTACAAGAAGAGGGAGATGCTCAATGGCCAAAGGAGGATGCCCAGGATCGCTCTTAGCTTTGGAATTCTATGGAGCCTCATATTAGTAAAGATGTGCTTCTTCTTGACACTGCTTATGCAATGTGAATAGGATATGTGAATTGTGTGATGAGATCTTCAAAATTAAGGCAACTATAACATTCCTCAAAAATTAAGTTAGTCCCACATCCAATATCTATCAAGGTAAGATCCAATATATTAGTGGGGATATGCTTAGGATCTTCAACTTAATTAATCGTTTTTGAAGAGATGACTAAACTTATTAATTTGTACTAATTGGTCGGGCCTTTACAACAACCAAATAGTCAAAGATTACTATAGTTGTGTAAAAGGAAAGTGGTAGGAGCTTACTTTGTATCAGCCCTACCCTACGATTGAGACCTGGAAGAAGCAGCAGGAACAATCCAAAGTTGTGTCCTTTTCGTCTGGCTTGGATGCACATTTTGGGTCTGGCAAAAACCAACTCTTTTTGGGTAGTGACTTGCCTACCCTCAATGTGTCTTTTTTCGGTTGTCTAGTGCAGAGACTGAGCTGCCTACGGAGCTTGATAATGTTGCCTTGACCATTCACATAAGATCTGCCTCCAACTCTAATCAAGGAAGATGAAGGGGTCGAATGGGTGGTGGTCGAGGTGGGGGGAAGGGCACAAAAGAGAGAAGAAGACTGGCTTTGTGATTATTTCAATATGCAGATATTGAAGACAAATGCTGGAATAAACATGACAAACATGATTGGGCCAACCAGTCTACTTCTCTCAATGCAACCCCTGCCACTCTTCCTGCTCCTATTACTTCTATGCCAGTTGTTGCCTCCCCTTCTGCTAGCAACACCGTAACCTTATCCCATGAGGATTTTCAGCATCTATTAAGGCTAGCCCAAGGTGACACTAATACTCATTTTGCTGCATTAGCACAAGCTGGTACCATTAGTTCAACTAAAGCCTCCCTGAGCTTCTGGTTGATTGATTCTAGCACATCTGGTCACATGACTGGTAGTCCACACTTATTTTCACATTTCAAAATGTAGATCTCTCTCCACACTTGTACCTTGATGATGTTTTGAATGTTCCAAGCTTTCCTACCAACTTGTTATCAGTTCCCAAATTGTGCTCTTCTTTAAATTGCAAGGCTATCTTTACTTAAACTCATTGTTTGTTTCAGGATGTGACGAATCAAGTGGAGCTTGGTCGAGGTTTTAGTAGGAATGGTTCTTATTTGCACCTAAATAAGCCTGATGCGACACTTTCTGGCCTTCCTTGCTGCAAATTCTTCCCAATTTTCCTAATTTATCTACATTAAAGCTTTTATTTCCTGCTTTAAAGTTTGTCTCTAGTTTGCAATGTTAGTCATGTCAGCTGTCTAAACAACCTCCTTTTCCAATATGTTTACAGCAAAGGTCCTTCCAAACTTTTGATCTTGTCCATAGTGATGTATGGGGGACTTCTCTATGTGACAAATGCTGCTAGATTTATGTATTATCTCTTGATTGTTGATGATTTCACTCGCATGTCATGGCTTTATTTGTTACATGATAGATATGAAATATCTAAATGTTTTGAAAGATTCATCAATGAGGTTAAGAATCAGTATTCTGCTGCCATGAAAAGAGTTAGGTCTGATAATGCTTAGTACACAAATCTACTAACTTTCAATCTGTAAAACTTGTGACTCGGGTCAAGGTTTACATTAGTGAACTAGTCGGTTCAGCCATCGGTTTGAGTCGAATAAATTTTATGACATGTGTGCTGAACCGAGGTCGGCCGTATATTATGAGCAATAGGGGTCAAGTGTACCAAAGTACATGATGATAACGTCAAAAAAATGATAAGAAAGGAGTTATTAGAGTATATGACAGTATGGCAGTTTTATTTTTATGTATTTGATCATAGAGTTATTTTTTAGCCGAATAACGCATTAGGAAGGATTAATTAGCAGTTTGGGCGGGTTATTAGTAATAGAACATGTCATTTTGATGTTATTGAGTGTATTATATTTTAAAGCATTTTTACATATTTTTTAAGATTTTTTTTAGAATTTGTTAAGAGGTAGTTATTATTGATGCCTCTTACCTCCGTCGCCGAGTTGTTCCTAGGGTTGCTAATTGAGCGAGCCAGCTCGTGAACATTTAGCGTTCGGCTCGACTTGACTCGACTCAAAACTCGACATTTAAATACTCGACTCGAACTCGAATCTTACGAGCCGAGCTTGAGCAAGGTCGTGTTCGACTCGACTCGACTCGGTTATAACTCGAACTCGACTCGTAGCTCGACTCGTAGCTCGACTCGAACTCGACTCGAACTCGACTCAATAAAATAATATAATAATATAGTCTTTATATTATATTATATATATATATATATATATGCAATATAACAACAAAGAAGCAAGATAGTTGAGATAGTAAGTATTCACCTTGATGACTTTAAGGTTGTGAGTTCAAACCACATTGGCCTCATTTTTTTAAAGTGAAGTACTTTTGACTTTTAATCGAGCTGGATTCGAGCTAACGAACGAGTTAGGCGAATGAGCTCACAAAAATTAAACAGTTTAAGTATATTCGAGCTCAAGTCGAGCTCGAACACATAAAAGATATTCGAGTATGTATGTCCAAAACTCGTTCGATCTCGAGTCGAGTTTCGAACGAGTTTCGAACTATTCGAGCCGAGTTCGAACACATGTTGAGCTCGACTCGCTCACTCAATTAGCACCCCTAGTTGTTCCCTGCCTTCCCAGCCGACACTCGGCCTCCACGATGCGAAGGTACGCATTCGTGCCTCGCTCTAGATGCCAATTCCGTTGCCGGTCGTGCGGCTCCATCGACCTCGAGCCATTGTCGCCACCCTGTCAACCTAAGCGACCTTTTCCCCCGCCGCGTGCTGCCACTGAGACGGGCCCAAGGCCTGATCAAGCAAGCCCTACCTCCACCGGCGACCGTTGCTGCCGCCGTCACCCTCATCCTCACCGTGGTCGCGCTGAGCTCGCCGAGCCGGTGCTGACCCATACACCCAATCATGCCACCTTGCCAGCCAAGTTGTCACCAACAACACTCTCGTTGGCTGTGGCTGAAAACCGCCGAAACCGTCGGAATTGCCAGAAATCGCAGGATTTTCACCAAATTTCGGACGTCATCAGGTTTCGAATTCAATTACCAAAACGCGCAACCAAACCTTAATCGTCGCCGATGGCCGTCGACGCGAGGTATAATTACCTCCGACTTAATTATTTAAAATTTGATGATTATTAGTATAATATGTTAGGACTTGATTGATTGACGGGGTAAAATGCTTTGATTGTGAATAAAATGAATTTGCATGATTTGAATTATTGAATGAATGTTAACAATCTAATTAGATAAATTAACTATGAGTAGGGGTGCTAATTGAGCGAGCGAGCCGAGCTCGACATGTGTTCGAGTTCGGCTCGAATAGTTCGAAACTCGTTCGAACTCGACTCGAGATCAAACGAGTTTTGGACATACATGCTCGAGTTCGACTCGAATATCTTTTATGTGTTCGAGCTCGACTCGAGCTCGAATATACTTAAACTGCTTAATTTTTATGAGCTCATTCGCCAGCTCGTTCGTTAGCTCGAAACCAGCTCGATTAAAAGTCAAAAGTACTTCACTTAAAAAAAATGAGGCCAATGTGGTTTGAACCCACAACCTTAAAGTCATCAAGGTGAATACTTACCATCTCAACTATCTTACTTCTTTGTTATTATATTATATATATATATATATATATATAATATAATATAATATAATATAAAGACTATATTATTATATTATTTTATCGAGTCGAGTTCGAATCGAGCTACGAGTCGATTTCGAGTTATAACCGAGTCGAGTCGAGTCGAACACGACCTTGCTCAAGCTCGGCTCGTAAGATTCGAGTTCGAGTCGAGTTCGAGTCGAGTTCGAGTCGAGCATTTAAATGTCGAGTTTCGAGTCGAGTCAAGCCGAGCCGAACGCTAAATGCTCACGAGCTGGCTCGCTCAATTAGCAACCCTAACTATGAGTTGCTAATTAACTGCAATGTAATTTATAAAATCATGATTTGAATTGCATTGAATAGGTCTAATTAGTGTCAGCTACAATATTGCCAAATACCCTACTTGGGGAATTTTCGATAGGATTGTCTGACTAATTAATGATCTGGATTGTGAATACATTGATGTGAGTGTGTTGTTTAGGATATATGAATGCATAATTCAGAGAGTGGACATTAGCTTTTAGATTTGATGTATAAGTACAGAATAAAAGCTTACCGCTTAGGCATGTGGCCACGATTGGAACTTCTACCATGTCTATTTAGGACTCGCTTCTGGTTTAATCAACTCTATTGTGATTTGTTTTGACAGATAAGCGGATGTATCGAGTGGTGAATTTATTGTATCCCACTCAACACGGGCCATTTAGTTGATCGTATTTTTAAATTAATAACCCTTAAGGATAAGATCCCTCGAGGTGTTTTAAAAACTCAGATCCAGATTGTCATGCTTTCGGGCATACTATATTATAATCCCTACCCAAACCATATATATATATATATATATATATATATATATATATAGATTTTCAATTTTTAGTGAGATGTAAGACAATGGGAAAGTCGACTCACACGTACCATGAACAGGTGCACATGCCAATCAAAGCGGGCTATGGATTGGTGAGCGGGCCTTTTCATTCCCGAGGCATCCTAACAACTCCACATTTTGAGTTCCTAAACCTAAAAAAATGTGAAGGATTATGGGTACTACGATGCAGTACAGGTCTAGACGTGTGGATTCAAAGGGTATTGAAGGCGCCTATCTGAGAGTTCTCGGCCTTAGTGTTCACGGCCAAGAGAGGATGTGGAGGGCATTAGTATAATCAATTTTCTGAATGTGGGATAGTATGAAAATGCCGAAAGAGGCATATGAACAATCAGAATGGGACGCTATTCAAACCAAGCTCCTGTTTAGTACCCTTATGAGTGATTTTAAAACATAAGAATATATGATTGATTTTATTTAACATGAGTCATCTCTCATGTGCGAATTTGATTATTTAGTTATTTTAAGACCAATAATACACGTTACTTGACTTTTTCATATTATATCATAATGTGAATCTCATGTGAAAAAAGAATAATGTTTTGGCAATGTTTTAGGTTTTATCGTTACATATATATACTATTGTTGTTTAGGGTGATCTATATTTCACTTTTAAGGGAGACTTTGTCCATTTTGTTTTAAAAATCATTGTTTTTTGAATTTTAATAAGTTGTTTTGTTTTGAATATGGATTGCATATCATCTCATTCATCTAGAACAACGTTAGAACCTAAACATCTCATCCATGTATTGAATGTTTGCATCACTATCTTGAGACGCCGAGGGTAAATCTTAGTTGGGTTGACCAAATTAAGTAAATTAGAGAACAATTCGATCACCTGTAGCATTTTTAGTTCGGTTAGCGGGTGAAGCCGGATGTCACACAATGGTATTCGTCATGAAACTTCATGCTCTCATACCCCTCAACAAAAGGGGGAGTGTTGAAGGAGTCAAGTTAGTCGATATTGATTGACACAGTCTCAATATATATCTAGCTGTGTTTTAGTTAAGTTGTAAGGCAGTTCCTATACTTCAGGGATTACATGTTGAACTGTACTTTTCATCTTACAGTGTACATAACTATAAATACGAAAGAGTAAGGGAGAAGATTTCGAGGACTACTCCCTATTTCCTCATTTGTTTTTGTTCTGTATGCTATTTTAATTTCTGTATACTGAAATTCAACAAAATTTATCTCTTATCTATATCTTGGCATTGCCATAAAGATACCTAATGTTGCCAACAACTGGGCCTTGCGGCACGAGATCAGGAAAACGATAAAATATGTTATGGAATAACACATAAGACAAAATATCTTACTCCACCACATAATAAGAAACAAAAACCTAGGATAAATTACATAGTAAAAATTAGATGATATTTGTTACAATAGAAGACATAATATTAATCATCAAATATGCACATTAATAATACGTCTTCAGCAAAAAACTAGATCTAATTTTACAACTTCATTTCATTTCAAAACATGACAAGTAGTTTGCAAACATCTTCAATACATCTTCCAGATATCTCCGATATCTCGGCAATCATTTAATAATATCCAACATTATCAACCTCGACTCCGATCACACCACAACCGTGCAAACAATCGACATACACAGCAACATCCCCCCACCTTCTAACAATCAAATTCAGAATCTACGCAATGGACAGCATTTTTTTTAAACGGTAATTGAATCAACAAACATAACAATCAACAAATTGTTACCTCTGCCCCGGCTCGAATTTCCATCACCGCCTCCACAAACTGCAACAAAGACAACGACCACCATGAGTTCCGATTCGAAGATAAGAAAGAAGACGCCATCGCATGATCATACACCTGTTTGGAGGAGTCGTCGGCGGTTCGGGGTTTGAGGTGGATGCGGAGGAAGGGAGGGGAGCGGCGGAGGACGACGCAGTCATGGCCGTAGACGGCCTCAACGGCCTCGACCTCGGTTAGGACGTCGTCTTCCTCCGCCATCGTCCCCGCCGCCGGCGAGGGGAGGGGAATGCGCTTCCAGCTAGATGCTAAAAGCTAGTGGAATCTTCTAGACATCTTTTTACTAGAAAACGTACATATATTATTTTAATAACCATGATAGGTATTTTTGATACTTAATGACGCTGTTAGCATCAATCGAATTTGTTTGGCCAAAGGCGAGGCTGCTTGCTCGTTGGGTCAAAACAAATTTGAGTCGAGTTATGCACAAAATAATGTATATTAAAATTTTTATTTACATCCTTGTACTTATTAACTTTGATTCGTGTTTTGAGTCAAGCTAATAAGTATTCGAATTGATTCTAGTTTAAGTTAGCTTAATTTTTATTTATTAATATTTTTGTTTCTTATAATTTATATTACAATTTAATTTATAATTAAACTATAACAATTTTAACATAATTATACATAAAATACAATTTAATCATACATAATTTATTTGAAAATTGTTATCTTATAATGATATGTTATAATTTAATTAAATTTATATAAAAAAATTTAAGTTAAAAATTTTATTCTTTATATAAAATAACAAATTTTGAATCGAGAGTTGAACAGGTAGCCTGGCTCATTGATATCAGAGTCAAAACTTGAATTGAATTTTTGTTTAAAAATTAAACACCAAGTCAAATCGATTAAACAGCACTACCTCCACAAGTTGAGTCGAGTTGAAGACAATGCTGAATCTCACACTGCCATCACAGTCTGATAAGAATTTATCTTCTGATGACAGGAGACTACTGTGATTTTCTACATTGTGTACTTCTGGTGGTTTGTCTTCTCTCCTTTGTGGGTAGGGGGCAAGAGCCAGCCGTAAGCCATTGCTGCTAATTACCTGAATGGGATTTCATGCTACAGAACCGAAAAGGACATCACTCCAAGGGAAGTTTTCCTCGTTGAGCATGGTGTGGTGAAGGATGATTATCTTATGATAAAGGGGTGCTGTGTTGGGCCTAAGAAGAGAGTTGTTACGCTTCGTCAATCCCTCCTCAATCAAACTTCTCGTCTAGCTCTAGAGGGGATCAAACTCAAGTTTATTGACACCGCGTCCAAGTTTGGCGTGCATGGTGACTTCCAGACAACGCTAGAGAAGCAAAAATTTTATGGGAAGCTCAAGGCTTAGAGTTTGTGTCAGGGGATCGTTTTGTTGTTTTGTAGGGTTTGAATTTTTCGCATTGGGAGAGAATATATATATATATTCAACTATGAGACAACTAAGGATGCATCTACGCGCAGATAGTCTAAACTCTACCAAGTAATCCAATACATAAAGGATAGAAGACATGCAATTCTATTCTATTGAAAGAATACATGAATCCCAATCTTAAACGTTATGCAATTCTATGAATGGTAATGATCATCTACGTTTTTTTTTTATGATAATGAGGATTCGTGGGTCCACAATTCAAATGAGGTTATCAGCTTTTTCATTTTTTCAACAAAAAACCATTCATTCATGACACAATTAATTAAGAGAAAAATGGAGGAATGTATCTTCTTCGCGATGAATCCGAGAGAAAATATCAAATTATTACTCCACGTTATTAAAGAGAAGAAGACAAAAGAGAGAAAATATGAAATTAGTACTCCACATTATTAAAGAGAAGAAGCAAAAAGATTATGCACAGTTATCATTCAAGCCGATCATTAAATGTTCTCATTCAAACCGATCATTAAATGTCCTAAACACGAATATACAAAGACTTCACAACACCCAACATGGCATCACGTCCGATGCTTGCCAATCACCGGCATCGGCCTTGTCTTGGCGTACACGACCGCTATCGGCAGATGCTTCCTCTTCCTCCTCACACACGGCCTTCTCTTCTCGCCGCCGCCGGTCATCGCGGCCGCCCTGCAGGGCCTCACTTCCTCGCCTTCCTCCTCCGTCGACCTCTTGCCCGAGTCGCCGCTGAGTTGGGCGAGTTGCCGGGCCGCTGTTATTTCGGGCGCCTCCGGATCATGGTGATCTTCGACGTCGTTGTCGTCGTATGTTGCGCTCAAAGACGACTTGGCGAGGAAAGATGCGACCTCTGCTTCCTCTTGGGATTGTGGGGAGGGATTGTTGGCGTTGTGATTGGCCATGAAATTCGACGCGAACAAGGATTTGGAGGGGTTGGTCTACGATCTGGTGGAGCGAGGGTGATGGAAGAGGTCGCTTCCCTTGTATTTTTGTATTGTATAGGACTTTGGTTTGGGCCTGGGCCGGGTCCAGATCCATTGTCTACGTACCAACTGATTTTTTTTTTACATTAAAACGTTAGAAATTTTTTTTCGTTATTATCATGATTTTGCATAGTATAAAATATAGAAATTTTATGGTGGGCTGCCCTCTTTGGCAGCCCACCATGCTGGCGTAAATCTGGGCCGCTGGATTGAAATCCAGCGGCTAGATTTGATAGGGCCCAGACCCGCCCAAGACCCGTCCAAGACCCGTCCGACCCTTCGTCCGCCCGTCCGCCCGCTCGACAGTGGTTTGCTGATTCGATCACATGGACACACGATCGACGGATGCTCTCAGGGAGAGGGTGGCACGGCTGGAGGTGTTGGTTGGAGGGCCGACCAATGGTGAGGATAATAATCACACGGTGTTTAATCGGTTGGAAACCCTAGCCGGTATGGTGGAACGGGTTGCTGATGCACCGGAATCCAGTGCAGTGCATGAGGATGGATTGGCTGAGATTGTGGAGAATCTCAGGGCAGGTTTCGAGGAAATTCGTTCAGAAATGGCTCTTCTGAAGCGGGCAGTACTAAACCAGCCTCAGCACTTTGTTGCTGACCAGGTAGCCGAAATCCCAGGAAGGCTTAAGGTGCCGGAGCCAACGAAATTCAGTGGAATCCGATCATCAAAAGATCTGGAGAATTTCATCTGGGAGATGGAGGAATATTTTCGAGCTACCATGATTCCTACTCATAGGCAAGTCTCGATTGCCAGTATGTTTCTAACTGGCGACGCCAAATTGTGGTGGCGAACACGCACCGAGGACGGAGAGAAGGCTGGACGTCCTAGGATTGAGACTTGGGGGAATATGAGGGAACAACTTAGGAATCAGTTCTTGCAGACCAATACAGCTTGGATAGCAAGGGAGGCTTTGAAGAAGCTTCGACAAACTGGAACAGTGCGAGAATACGTCAATCAGTTCAGCTTATGTCTTTTGGATATTCAGGACATGTCAGAAAGCGATAAACTCTTCAATTTTGTGTCTGGATTGCAACCTTGGGCGCAGGTGGAGTTGAAGCGGCAAAAGGTGCAGGACTTGCAGACCGCATTAGGTGCAGCTGATGCCCTAGTAGACTTGCAGACTGTTGCTGGTCCGGGTGGAAGTGACCGAGTTTCCAAGGAAGGCAAGGCGGTGGGGAGTGACTGGAGGTCATTCAAGCCGAGACCAAAGGAGAGGAAGAGGGTTTTTCCTAGGGCCGAGCCAGGAAATCCCCAGGTTGTTGAGGTGAGGAGGTTGCAGTGTTACACATGTGGCGGACCTCACAAGGCCAGGGAGTGCCCGAACAATCCGAAGGGGAAGATGGTGGCGATGCAGGCCGAGGAAAGTTCTGACTCAGATGGGCCAGCTCGTATGTCGACGTTACAGATGATAGGAGCTCTGAGAGTTGAACAGCCTAAACGGGGGAGTTTGGGGTTGATGTATGTTCCAGTGACTTTGAATGGAAGACGGGTTTCAGCATTGGTTGACACGGGGGCAACGCACAGCTTTGTTTCAACAAAGGTGGCGGGTCAATTGAGACTGAAATCGAGGGTTACTACCAGCGGGATGAAGGCTGTGAATTCGCCGGTGAAGCAGGTTCAGGGTGTAGCTCGTGGAGTACAGATCTGCTTGGGGGAGTTCAGTGGCCGAGCTGATTTCATGGTTGCAGAAATTGATGACTTTGAGGTAATACTCGGTAACAATTTCTTGATGTCAGCTTGTGTAGGTGTGCTACCACACTTGGGAGGAGTGATGGTGATGTCCGGGGGCAGTGGTTGCTTCGTGAGGGGACATAGCAAATCTACAGGGGTAGTAGATCCTGAGTCTGGCGTGGAGCTGCTTGCTGGATTGCAGGTGGTGGATACCGCAATGGAGCCAGAAACCCTAATGGGGGTGTTGTCTTCCGAACAGCTTGGAGGGAGCTGTGGCGACTTGGTAGTGAAGGCCAAGGCCCCAGCCCGGGTATCGGTGGTGGTACCTAGAGGACGTGTGGAGTCCGTTGGGCGAGTTGGCAAGGTGCGTGTGGTCCAGCTGGGTGTGAATCAGTTGGATGATGTTGTCGTAATCTGGGAGGCAGATTTCTTGAAGGTAGCCAGCGACTTCGAGGAGTGCTACAGGGGTTACGAGAGTGAGCTAAAAATGAGCAGGGGTAAGCTCTATACTCTTGTTCGGGGAGTTCATCCATGGAGTTGGATTGGAACGGCGAGAGCTCACTCCCATCAGTTGAAGTTACGAACTGGTGATGAGATGCCGGGGAGATCATCATGTCGGAAGTACCATCTGACGGAGGTGAGGTGTCGACAGAAGATCAGTTCTTTCCCAGTGTGTGAGGGGATGTTCTTGTGGAGCAGGGTCTGTATGTCTAGAGCCTTCATGGGGGATTCACAACCATGTCTGACCAGGGCTGCTACAGATCTACGATGGACTGATCGAGTAAGTGCTGAATCCGGGATGAGGGTTACACTTACGGTGTTTGGTTCACAGGGAGGTGAATCAGACGTCTCTCTTTCCACTTGTCTAGAGAGACAGCCACTAGATGAGGTGAGTTCGTGTTGGGCTTATTACCAACAGTGCTTTACAGGGAGGAAGAGACAAACAGTCGAAGTTGTTGAAAAACTGGCTGCATTGCAATGTCTTAGAGATGCTTCGAGCCAGCAATTCTCAGGACCACGGGGAGTTGTTTGGTCGAGTTGGACTCGAAATTTGATGGCTGGAGCATATGGCCGATGTAAGCGTGTGGGGATACATGCGAGGTCTGGGGCTAGCAGGACCGGGGATGTTGCAATGGAGGAGCTGGGACCACGGCGCGGCGGGTCTTTGGTACATAGAGTGGAGACGGTGCTGTGGGGAGAGGTGTTCGACTTGTTATTGATGGGGGCAGTCCTTACTTCCGATGAGGACATCGGCTTTCATTGGTGGGGGAGGATGTCACAGACGTGATTCATGGGCGTGCCGGGAACTAGGGTTTAGGTGTTGTCCCTAGGTGTCCCGCGTCCATGATGGGGTAGCGGTGGCTATCCGAGTGGTGGAAACAACATACGGAGGCTAACCCGTGTTGAGTTGCAGGTTGCAAACCGAGGTGCACGAGCTGCTGTGTGATCGAGCATGGCGTCGAGTTACAGCAGTGGTGTCGGCACATGGGTCGGTATTTGGTGTACCGAGCATGTGGCCGAGTCCAGGTCAAGAAACCTCAAGTTGCTGCTGATCGGTGTTTGGGTCGGCATATCGAGGTTGTGGTGCAACCGTGGACCGAGCAGGCTACCGAGCCGAGTACGCAGCGTAGGGTGCCGAGCATTCGCTAGTACCGAGCAAAATAGCGGAACCGTGCTGGAAAACTGTACCGAGCACTGTAGCGGGCGAGCGCGAGGTCGTGCGCGCTACTGTGCGCGCAAGGAGCGACAGACGCGCTGCTCGCGCGAGCGCGTTGCTGCGCGAGCGCGCGGGCGCGCGGGTGCGCGGGCGTGCGCGGGCGCGCGATGGCGCGCGCTGCTGTTCGCGCGAGCGGGCGCGCGCGGGTGTGCGCGCAGACGCGCGAGCGGGCAGATGCTGGTGAACGCGACAGTGCAGGGGCATGCACGAGCGGTGGTGCTGGTTCAGGGCGATGTTGGTGGACCATTGCTGGCAGTTGGTCGGTGAGTTGCTGCGGGAGGTTGAGCCATGTCTGGACGGTGCTGGGGTCGAGCCGGCGGGCGACGACGGGATGACCAGCGGTGCAGCCAAGGCGGTTTGTGATAAACATCCATGGACGTTGCTGGGGGTGTATCTTGGTGGAAGATATGATCCATATCCAGACGTGGATGCTGCAACAGACTTCTGAAGATAACCACAAGGCCGTTGGGAAGAACCTGGACGTGGTGTGCTGCTAGGTTGCTGAATACGGTGGGGATTGCAGATCTTTGTGGATAAAGATGCTGGCAAATATCCGGTGTTATCTGAAATCAGAACGTGCGTGCATATATATATGCATGGGGTTATGCTGAAAAAGGGGCGTGTGATTCAGGAGGAATCAGGCCAGATCCAAAGAGAAGACTCTTGAGTTCAGAGTCGGAACTCAGAGAGGAGGACGCTCGGAGGAGGAGGATCGAGTCTCTGGAGGTCGGTGGATCAGGAGAGATCGAGTCCGGATTGGTTGCTCGAGAGATCTGGAGATCAGGAGATCAGGAGATTGAGGAGAGATCGAAAGATTGAGAGGCCAGATTAAGGAGAGACGTGGGACTGAATCAAGAGTGGAATCGAGTCCGGTGAGGAGGAGAGTTCCTGAGATTCCAGTCGTCTTCCTTGAGGAGAAAACAGCGTGGTGCGGCTGGTGAGAAAGAAGCGTGGAGTTGCTGCAGCCGGTGTTCGTGGTGAGCGCTGGAACTCCATCGGCTTGCTGGAATCCAGGTACGCGTTGTTAGATTGCTGGTGTTGGCAATCGGGGATAGAGTTACTCGGGGAGTAATTCTGGTGCGCCATTGTATTTGTGGGTACATTGGGCGAGGCTGTGGGGGCTGTCCACGAGCCGAAAGTATGTAGCAAATGCAATATTTATTGTTGTTGGATTTATTGCAAATCTTGGAAATTAACAGAAAATTGATTTGTGAAATGGTTTCATATAGTGAATTAACTTGGCTCGTGGCTCGGAACGGGTGCGGCCATTACACCGAGCGCTCGAGTTCTTGTTATTTCGAGTGCTGCTCAGCTCTTGGCCATAACACTTGCTTATCAGTTCTTGTTGTTTCGGTGCTCAAGCACTCAGCTCTTGGCCATAACACTCTCTTGGCCATAACACTTTCTAATTCTTAACAGAAAGGCCTCAAGGGTTCTCTTCAATGCTCGAGCACTTGCTACAATTTCCAGGTCATACTTTTTAATACAATTTTGCCTCAATTAATTCCGGATCGATTTCTAACTTCTTATACCTTGATAGGATAATATTGGACTTAACAATCACAATAATTCTCTCATTATTAAGAATTTGGTAAATTTGCAAACATAAAAATAAAATAATTACCCCCACAATATTGCACAAGATTTGATAAATTTGCAAAAATGAAAATTTTAAAATAATTGACTGACAATATTAAATAAATAAATTATCAACTACAAAGAAAAAGTTAAAATAGAACCCTAATTGAAGAATCTTCACTCCAATTAAGGATTATGATTTTTAAAAATAGTATATAATAGGCAAATTGCATAAACTATATTATAAAAATATTAGTGCCGGAAACAAATAAACTATTATGTAAAGTCATTGCAGGATGTTTCTTGCCAAAATAGAAGATTTCAAACCGGTGCAGCATTATAATCACTCTTTTTTGACAAAGTCATCTTTTATTGCCTAAGTAGGTTTCTGTCATATAGGATTGTTCACCAAAGAACTAAATGGTTAACTTCAGCCTCGAGGGGAGGGGAGAGAGCTTTGAAACCTCTATCTGAATTGAAAGTAACATATAAAAATATAATGGGGAGAAAATATATAAAGAGCATTGCTTTGTAGCAGCAACAGTTGATATATCAACATTAGCAATACACACACACATATATATATATATATATATATATATATATATATATATTCGGGCGCATGATTTTTGCCCCAGTGAACTACATTTTGCTTTGAGTTAGAAATGGGTTCGGTGGGATCGAGATGTCATTGCCATGTAAAGAAAAAAGCAATAAAAATAAAATCTATGATTAAGGAATAACATACGAGATTTATTATGTAGTTTCTTAGGGTTTAGTTTGAATTCCAAAGCTAAACCACGATGAGATTGATACTCTTGTTAGTAAACAACTAAATATATATATATATATATAATAATTCAAAAATAAATAAATAATTAAATAAATAGTTAATACTCATTAATCATGAATATTAATAATATTATAGTCATCAATACAAGAATACATAATTAAATATGAATAAATAATAACATACAAATAATGAACAAATAAATATATAAATATATACAATTTAGTAAACATAATAAGATTAATATTCATAAATAAATATAATATTAATAATAACAAATAATCATGTAAACATTCATTATATATGATAAACATATAAATAAATAATAATTAAATAAATAAATAAAATGATAAATATATAAAAATAATCATAACATCCAATCATGTTAAATTATGTGAATATTCATCTAAACTAATACAAGAGTTCTCAAATTACCAACATCGGTCAAGAAACGGCTGAAAACTGGCTGAACCAGATTGAACTAAGCTGAACCAACCCGGTCTACCGGAAATAGGTTGGGTTGACTGGGTGAACTTGAACTGGATTGACGGACTCGGACATGGACGTGGGTGATGAAAAGAACAAGTATACAAACGCAGCACACAGATCCAAGCAAGCGAACGTGATGCAGGTAAACGACCAAACGGTGGCAGCGGTGCCCGTCATTGGAAAATGCAAACGGCAACGCAGCTAAGGTCGCCACCAGTCGGGATCATCGGCCCATGCAACAAGGATCATGATAGTGGTGGTGATCGGCCGAGTGCGGCAAGTGGCTGGCTAGAAATCGACAGAAAGGGCGGCATTGTCTGCCATGTGCGGCGACTTTGCCTGCTGCGATTTCGGCCACGACGGAGGTCAATGTCAGTCTTAAATGGAAGATCTCAACAAGGGAAAGCTGTCGGGGTGGTCGGATTGGCTGTAGGACACTCGCCGGTGTCAAAAAATGGCCCGAACAAGTGGCAGCGGTAGCAGAAATCAAGTGGAAACACATTGCTGCTAGTGGCAACTGCGGTGGTATTGGTGGTGATGGTGGGTAAAGATGGATAGCCGGCCGTGAGGTAGTCATGACTATACCGATCTGGTGGCCGACGAGGGTGGAGTCTCCCGGTGGCAAGCCAAAGTGGTAGTAGCGCTATGGAGTATAACTCTAAAAATCAATGGAAATGTTTGAAATATAAACAAGAGAAAACTAGGGTTGACATCGACGACTCAGATCTTGCCATGTGGCACAATCTAAATGTTCAACAACGTGTTACCTAGTGGGGCCCACATATGGGTATATACAATATACATATGGACAGAAAGCTCGGATCGAGACCGTCTAAAATTGAAACTAACTCTGAGTCCTGAAAATGAGTCTATAGACGGGAACCAAAGCAAGAAGGCTAAATGAGCCTCAAACCCTGAACTCAATCAAGCAAGGCCCACAGGGGCACAAACCAATGATCGAAAATCCCTAATAAGCATGTAAATGAAGTGCCTTGAAAATGTTTAACGGATACTAAACGTTGCAACGACCTAACTCATAAAACCATATGTATACCTCTTGTGAGACACTAATAATTTATGCTCTACTGTATCATTACTGAAACTATCATATAATGTTGGGCATACTCAACCTCTATAACATGCTCGTATGACCATCTGCGCCTCATACTCATATTATTTAAAATTGTTCTAGCTTGAGTTCATTCGAATCAACACAAGACTGATCGAACTGAATAAAACTAAAATCGAGTAAAACCCTAAGTCGAAACTGGGGTTTTACAGAATATGCGTAGATGTGCACTATGCATTGTTTGAATAAGAAATAGAGATAAATCTTAAATTGAATGAGAAGATGATAAATTTGTAACTTTACAGATAAAAATTTAATTAAATCAAAAAATAGATTATAATAACATAATATATATTAATTTTATTTTATTATATTCTAATTCTAATTAGTCAAATTTCCTACTTTTTATCATGATTGATTTTTTAATTTTCCTTTTATTAATAAGAGTTGATTGAAATTTATTGTGTTTAGCTTATTCAAATTCGAGCTTAGTTCATTGTAGTTTAATTAATTGTATTAATTTATACAAGTTTTAATTTAATTTGTACCAATGTTGTTTTTGAACTGTTTTCTTTTAATCATAAGAGTAAGATTTAAGTGGGTAAATGGTAAAACATTTTATTGAGCTCAAAACTTGGTAACTTTAAGAGTCATTTTTCATCTGCATGAGTTCACATAAATGTTGGTTGAGCTTGTTCCACCTCACTTAGATGAGAAACTCTGATTTAGGATTGCTTATATATTTAGGTGACCCTCGTTTTATTTAGCTTAAGTTGGTCTGTTTGACTTTAATTTGAGTTTGAGTCAATTTTAAGCCAGCTTAATTTGTGCTTCTTAATCTCTTTAGTATAATTGCTTTAACCAAACTTTTAATAAGCTAAAATATCTTAATTTGTCGCAATTTGGCCTATGAAATAAATGAGGGTAAGTCGTCTAAGGGTGCCTCTACTCTAAGGTCACTACATCTTTATCATCCAAGGATAGTAAAATTAGAATCCTACCTTTGGGAGGGGTTCCAATCTCAACCATGTAATTATGGATGGTTAAGAAAAGTATTGGTCATATATTAAACATTTTTAACATTGTTAGTTGAGATGACAAAATCATGTACTCCTTTTGTTGAATTTACATCAAATTTTAAATTTCAGTTTTATCAAGTCAAACATCAAAAGTTTTTTTCCGAAAAACTTATACAATAAGAAATATGAGTTACCCTACCTATAGAATGCCAGAGTAATCAAATATATAATTACATTTACACACAAGAAAGCTTCCAATAAACTCCCATTGAAGATAAGGATGCAAGGGACTTCATGAAACCGATGGAAGACCCAACTATGAGATGTGGACATGCCCAAATGGATAATTTGGATATGAGTCACTTTCTTGGCAACCATTTCAGGTCACCATTTGCTATAGGAATCCAAAGGTACATTGCATTTCAATCTTTACTTCAGAAAAGATGAACTTGGCAGATCCAATGGTCTCATCAGCGGACTACAATCTCGCCACCTTTGTCATAAAGGCTAATTATCCAATACATGTATTTTACTAGGCTTTGATTGGATTAATCCGGTATTTGGTGCAGCGCTCTTCTCTTCGACTGTGTCCATTTTTTCCAATGGTCTGTTTGAATTGTGAAAAAAATGAAGAAAAAGAAAAAGAAATTCTTTCAAGAAAATATAAGAAAAAATTATTTTTCATCGTAAAGGAAAATTTTCCTTCGCAAAGAAATGAGAGTGTGAAAGGTGGTGTATGATTTTTTATTTCAAACCAAGTACACAAGAGAAAATAGTTACATTTTTTGCTCTCTCACGCCCACTTTCGCAGCCTCAACTATCCAGCAAATAAAATATCTTGAAAATTATTTAAGAAACTTTTTTTACCTAAACTTATATTTATGATATCCATTCAACTATTTGAAATATTTTCGAATTATTTTTTATAGATGCATATAGTTTTCGAAAATAATCACAAATTTGACTTATTAACCAATGTCAAGTACAGGTTGCTTTGGGGATAAAAACATTGGGTAATAAGTCAAATTTGTAATTATTTACCCAATGTTGTTTAAAAGAGAGTAACAATTGTCAATAGATAATTAAATAATTAATTACTACCTAATTAATATTTACCTTCGTTAAAATGTTGTCAATTATTGCGAAAAAAGGGAGAAAAAGACAATCGGACAGAGGACAATAATTACCCTATTTCGCTGATTGGCTCGGCCCATAATCGGGCACAAAGCGAAGCCCGCGAACGGCTATAGATTGATTTTCACCTAAACACAAGACAGCCACCTACTAATCTTCCCAAATTACTAAATAACCCTTACATGTTAACCACATTTTTTTCAAGATAATACTGGTACTGGTGACTAACATGATTTAGCCAAATGATAAGTAAACAAGTAGTGCCTTCTTTTAAAAGCAAACATTTGTGAAATATTCCCCCGTATATGATTTTCGAGATTTATGGAAAGTGATTTATCAATATTTTGTAGCATTTTGAATATTTTTGAAATTAAAGAAAATTTTGATGCACTCATAAAATCATTGTTGGTTGGACATTTTTTCTAGTCTTTATTTTTATTGCTGGTTCTTTTAGTTTCTTGGGGTGTCTAGGAAGGAGCGTTTGAATGTTTTTATATAATATGGTTATGGAGAATTTTATTTGCATAAAAAATAACTAAAAATGATGAGAAGTGTAAAAAATACATAAATAGATGGAAATTATTTTTTTACAAAATAAAAGAAGAATATATGAAGTTTTTAGGGCAAGTTAAAATCAGGTTTTAAAGTGACATAAATATAAAATAAGATTGAAAGCATTAATACATTTTTTAAATATATTTATAATTAAAATTA
Organism: Piper betle; assembly: GCA_033002965.1. Classification (NCBI taxonomy): domain Eukaryota; kingdom Viridiplantae; phylum Streptophyta; class Magnoliopsida; order Piperales; family Piperaceae; genus Piper; species Piper betle. The sequence continues at coordinate 227,645 of JAURVB010013014.1, forward strand.
TTATAATTTAAACCCTAACAATTGAATTACCCTATGAGAAAATTACCGGTAAAAAGTATATAAAATATTAAGAAAGAGGTGTTTAATTAACCTAATTTATACTCAATTTTTACAAAATATTAAAACTGAAACCATCTATTTATTTATAATATATAAAAATGCCAATGCGATTTTTTTAGTTATTATAAATGCATTATTTGGTAATCTCTTATATAGGGTTGCTAATTGGGCGAGCCAGCCCGTGAGCATTTAGCATTGGCTCAGCTTGATTTAACTCGAACCTCGACATTTAAATGCTCAAGTTCGAACTCGATTCGAATTCGAATCTTACGAGCCGAGTTTGAACATGGTCATGTTCGGCTTGACTCGAACTTGACTCGTAGCTCGACTCAAACGAGGTACTTTTGACTTTTAATTAAGCCGGTTCCAAGCTCACGAACGAGGTACTTTTGACTTTTAATTGAACTGGTTTTAAGCTCACAAACGAGTTGAGTTCAAATTCGATAAAATTAAACAGTTTAAAGTGTATTTAAATTCAAGTCGAGTTTGAATATATAAAAGATATTCGAGTTGAACTCGAATATATATGTTTAAAACTCGTTCGATCACGAGTCGAATTTGAATGAATTTTGAACTATCCGAGCCTATGAGATAAAGTTAACTTCGTCTCATTTGCTCGATTAGCAAAAAAAAGTTTCCGGTAGATTAGCACACAAAAAAAAAGGTTTCTGGTAAATAAAGCCAAACCGAGTGGCAAGCAATAATGTAATAAACAAAAGAGGATAATAACGGCGAATAAATACGATATTAGGTCAGCCGCCTCACTCTCCTCCCACTCTACACTCGCCTCCTACTCCAGCGACAATTAGGGTTCCGGCGATCGTCTTACGGGCTCGATCATCGGTGGCGGCGCGCGGCGGCGGCCATGGCGAGGTGCGACTAGTTCGGTTTTGTTTTGTGGAGTTGTTTGGGGGTTTTGCTGGTTGTGGGAAGGGCTTTCATGGCGTCTACGAACCCGTTCGATCTGTTGGGGGACAACGACAACGATGATCCCTCGCAGCTCGCAGCCGTCGCCCAGCCGGGGAAGGTGGCGACGCCGAAGAAGGCCGCCCCGCCGCCGCAGCAGAAGCCGGCCGCCGCTGCCGCCGGCGCGGCCAAGCTGCCGTCCAAACCTCTTCCTCCTGCTCAAGCGGGTAAGGTTTATCTAGCTAGTTGTGACTTGTTGTGTCTTGGTGCCTTGTTTTTTAGTACTTTCTAGGGCGATGGATACGAATTGCGAGCAAAATTGATGTTTTTTGGATGTTGATTGTGTAAAAATCTGGTTTTTTAATCTGGAATATGAAGCTTGATTGGTTTTGTTAATTGTAATGCAACTGTAGATGTGTTTGATGGATCTTGTCAATTTAATTAGTAGTTGTGGTTGTTTTTGGTAAAGCTCCATGCTTTATTGTTTCCGTACGCAATTCTTATATGGCCTGTTCGGATCTTGTTATAATAGGCTGTTGATTTGGGGCGAAATTTTTGATTTTGAAGTGATAACATAAGGGGTTGAGTGGAAAGTTACTTTGTGGGCTGTGGCTGACCTTGAAGCAGAAGACCTGGTGTTCAAGTGATGTGTGAAGCATTAGGTGATAAGACAGGTAGTGGACTGTGGCTGAGTTTGAAGAGATAGACTTGGTTGTTTAGGCATTAGTTGATAAGCCTTTTGGTGGCCGAGGTACAAGGCTATTGTATTTATATTTTTCACATGAACTATGCTTTGTATGTCTTTATACTAATTTTTTATTCCTTAAAGACAGACTCTACCTAAGATGTTTAAGTGATGGGATGTGCAGCTTATATGACCGGTTTGATGACGTGGTGCTGTATCTAATTTTAAGAGAAAACTTATACTACGGATAACTTAGCTTCTGAAGTGGTCTACTTTTTGCCATATGTTTACACATTGATTTTATGCTACTCTAATACTAGCCCTTTCTTATTTGTTCTCAAAGAAAATGGATAGTTTGCCGTGTGGTTTGTGATGTACTTATATTGTTGTAATTACTGACCATTGTTTTCTTTTCTTTGTCCGTCATGTGTTTTGTCATTAGAATACTTTAGCATTAGGAAAATGTTTCCTTGTGAGTGAAAGCTCTTTTTGAATTGGTTGTTTTAAAATGAGATCTCATCCTTATTTTTGCTTGTTTAACCAGTGAGAGAGGCGAGGAATGAAGGTACAGGTCGTGGAGGAGGCCGTGGTGGGGGCGTGGATTTGGCCGTGGTGGACGTGGATCGAATTTCAACAGGGAAAGTGGGAATGAAAATTTCTTCAATGTTACTTCTGGTGGAGGTGGTAGTGGAGAAGAAGGAGATGCATCAAAACCTTTGGGTGGGCGTGGGTCCTATGGAGACCGGCCTCGTGGCCCATACCGTGGTGGGCGACGTGGTGGCTTCAGCAATGGAGAGGCTGGAGATGATGAGCGCCCACCCAGGAGGCAGTTTGAGCGCCACAGTGGAACTGGCCGCGGGTATGTTCATCACTATATGAAGGTAGTTGCTCTTGCTCGACACTTGTCAATTGAGCATTGAGAATGTGTTTTGTGCCTATAGATATGAAGTTAAACGTGATGGTGCTGGTCGTGGAAACTGGGGAACAGCTACTGAAGAAATTGTTCAGTTAGTTAACTGATTTCCTTCAAGCAATTTTTGTCCAGAAAGTTGACTTGTTTTGCTTTATTAGTGCTAAATGGTGCCTTTTGTCTAAATTCTAACATGTTTTTCGTATGGATCAGGGATTCTGAAGAGTTGACTAATGCAAACGAGAAAGTTGCTAGCCTCGAAAGCAACCAATAGAAGAGGAAAACACTGGTGAAAAGAAGGAGAACCCTGAGATTGAATCTGAGGAAAAAGAGCCTGAAGACAGGGTTCGTTTTATTTTTACTTGGTTTTTTTGTTTATTATTTGTATGCTATTTGATTGAATTTTTTATTGTAACTTAAATTCTGTTTATTTTTTGTGTGATAATATTAATGTTGTAGAAACACTCCTTCATTGTGCACCATTATAATATTGAGATACTGACCAATAGCGTATCTTTTTTCAAAGTGTCTTTTAACTGTGTTTTGTATTGTTTATTCTTTCTATTCTCTTTATCTTCTTCTTCTTCCACCTTATTCTGAATTGTGTTGGTACATGGACATGGATGCTATCCTGCCATTCCTTATTCTCAAATCGTGAAATTCCATATACTCCTTCCATGTTTTTGGTTCTTTTTTTGTACATTGCAAGATTATAAACCTAATATTTTATAAACTGGATTTATCTTCGGGAAAACACTGTTACACATCACCAGTAATTGTGTTATTTGTATTTGTGATGATGTTGAACTTTCATTTCTGTTTTCTAAGAGATAGATTTCATATTTATTTTACAACGTAAGAGTCTTGTATAGTGTCTGGTGTTCACTGCTACTGAAATTTGCCTGTAATTGTTAACTGATTGTTTTAGCGGTCACCCTTGCTTGCATTGTTTTAGTGTATAGGTAGTTAAAAGAGTGAAAATTTCTCTCCATTGTGGTATTATTTCTTAAGCTTCATTTTCATTGCATAGGAGATGACCCTTGAGGAGTATGCAAAAGTTCTTGAAGAAAAAGGAAGGCTCTTCAAGCTCTCAAAACTGAGGAAAGGAAGGTCACTCTTGATAAGGATTTAGAATCAATGAAGCAACTTTCCAACAAAAAGGAAAATTTGGATTTCTTCATTAAGTTGGTATGTATGCTTATATTGTTCTTTCTTTTCAGTTGTGGGCATGGTGGTTTCTAATGTATGACCTCTACGTATTTTAACTTTGTCCTGTGCAGGGTTCTGATAAGGACAAGCGTAAAGAAAGTGTTGACAAAGAAGAGAGAGCGAAAAAGGTTAATTGATATACTCTGATATTTTTCTTAGGCATGGGATGGCATGTGTAAGCGAAATTACAGGGAGAACAGTAGAAATGGATAGAAGAGAGTGGAACCTCTAGATTTGTGAAAAGGAATTAATACTAAAGCTTCCTAAAGAAATGATAATTAGTTTAAGTATATTATGTTGTTGACTTTTGTTAGATTGAATTAGTCTTGTGACTTAGTGAAGAGATTGATCTCAATTCCTTAAATCTTTCTTCATTTAGTGAAGAGATTGATCTCAGTTCCTTAAATCTTTCTTCATTTTTCTTATCTCATAACCACTGGATATAATAATATCATTGACATTGACAATCGGAATAATACATCATCTTTTTGGCTGTTAACAAAAACTAAGAAATCACTGTTAAATTTGTTGAGCCGTGCTTTAGGGAACTGTTGAAAAACCATATGTAGATTTTTTCTGTAGTAGGTGGCTTCCTGGCTTTATTTCTCAGGAGAGGAAGACAAGGTATATGTGGCCTTAAGCAGTTCCGTAGAGCATGGTTGGACTAAGCCAACAATTATCTAATTAAAAATGCTTCCAGTTAGAGCTGCTGCGGAAAGAACTTCTCAGTTTTTGTTAAGACTGTCAAAAAGAGATTTTGTAATTCTTATTATTTATGTTAATGATGTTATCATATATAGTGGTGACAAGAAATCAGAAGGGTATCAGGGATTGAGATCAATCTCTCATTTACTAAGCGAAAGGACTAATTCAACCTAACACAGGTCATATACTTCCTAAGTTTTGTTTAATAGACCTTTCATTTTCCACCAGCATTTTGAATTGTATAAAGCTTTGTAAGCACTCTAAATGAGGACCATTGAGAAGCTTGTCTATTATGTAATCATTTTGTAATTTGTGTTGTAGGCTGTAAGTATCAATGAATTCCTGAAGCCTGCGGAAGGTGAATCTTTTTATAATACCGGCGGTCGTGGCCGTGGACGTGGTCGTGGGTACAGGGGTGGCTATTCTGGAGGCCGCATGGGTAACAATGTGCCTGCTCCATCCATCATGGATGAGGGCCAATTTCCAACCTTGGGTGCTTAGATAATTTAAGATTTCTCCTTTAGATTTTGATATTATATCACTTATCACCTTTTTTTTACTGTTGTTTTTTTTATTTAAAAGAGTTTGGGTGACAGGATGAACGTGAATAACAGGGTTTCCTGTAAATGGACTTAATGTTCTAATGTATATCTAGGCCCTTAAATTTCCTTTTTAATGCTAATTAGACTAGCAAATTACTTTGATAATCTATAGGGACTGCAGCTTTGCCTTGTGTCTGGATTTAGGGGTTTCATAATTCATTATCAAACACAAGAAATTTTTTGCTTGGTACTTTTGTGGGTGGCTCTAGCAGTTTGAGAATTTAGAGGAAGACGACTAGTTTATTATCAATCACAAAAAAATTTTACATGAAACTTTTCTGGGTAGATATATCAGTTTGAGAATTTAGAGTAGGACGACTAGTTTGAAGTGTTGGAGAAGACGAAGGTAGAGATAAAAATTTTGCTACTATCGTTCTTATTACGCATTTTACCTTTTAAATGTGTGATTTTTTGCAGCCACCTCGTTCATCTCAATAACTATGTTGATATTTATTTTTTTTGGAAAAATTAGTTTCTGCTTCAGCGGATTCTACTTATTTCCGCTACTTTTATGAACCGTATGACGGTCTATACTTAGCCACATATTTTTTAACCTGCTGGTACGACCACCCCCCTTGGTATTCTGCTGTTTTTAGTCTATAGTTTTCGTCCTCACCTTCGCGCGACTCTGCCACTATCGGTCGGTGCCACTTCAACATGCGAGAGTTCATTCCATCTGCTCTTTACACCTGACCCCTCTCAATGTACCTTTTCCTTCTTGCCCTTAGCATCAAGCCCGCCACGCCCGCCTCTCCTATGCTAATTCGGGGCGATGTTCAAGAGGGGAGAAGACTTTGTGGCAGTAATGGGCGCTGTAGGTGAGGATTGGTTGTGAGAGTGCGAGACTTGCCACACTTCTTCGTCTCCGGCAAGTCTTCCACAAATAAAATGATTCATCTTTGACATGCTTTGCAACAGATCATGGGTGTCGCGGCTCTTAAAACACCATGCTCCTTGTTGCATCCCCATCCGGCGATGAGTAGCCGTTTGCATCTACCTTCTCGTTGTTGGCAACTACTCTTATCTAGCTCGCCTCCAAACTTTAACCTTGGCATCTCCACCTGCTGTAAGCTCGTCATGGCAATAGAAGTTCATCTGCTCCGTTGATGGTAACATCGTCGTGGGGAGGAGGTGCACCATCCTAGGGACAATTACCCTGGCCTTCATCTCACGTAGTTAATTAAACAAGGTCAGATGTACTAAGTGCGATTTATATATCACTGATAAATTTTAATTTTATAGATAAATTTCAGGTAAACGATGAGATATATCATAATAGTTTGGTAGCTTACGTATATATTAATATTCTGAATGACTTTAAACATAGATTTTAATAAAATGAAAAAATAAATTATAATAATAATTTTTGTTATATTTTAATTGGTTAAATCGTTTATTTTAAATCACATGTTACTATTAAGTTCCCTTTTATTAATAAGGATAGATTTCACCGTTTATAATAAAACTTGTAGATTTAGGCATAAGCGACCTAACAGCTATAGTACACTTCTTTTTTATATTTATAAAAACTTTAAGGGTTTGGTTCAATTGTCTTAAAATTATATTAAAAAAATATAAAATTTAGAGGTTACAAGTTTTTTTGTGTTTAAATGTCTTAAAATTTAATTAATTGAAATTTTAATTTTAGTTTATGTAATAATTTAATAAATTAATATTTTCTTATGTAAAATAAAAATTAGGAGAACATTTGGGAGGCATATGCACGTGGAAAAGAATATTTCATTTTCTCCTTATTTCCCTACTATTTAAACACACAAGAGAAATTTTTAAAATTTTTATGTTAGTTCATCTCATTGTATTTTTATTTTATATAATTTTTTTTATTTACACTATTTTTATCTCAATCAAACAAACTTTAAGAAAATAAACTTAAAAAATATATCAAGTATAAATAAGAATTTTAGGCGCCTATCAACTTGGAGCCGCTCGGGTCTATAATTGGTTTGGAAATGTTGGATGATGAATTTCTAAGCAGATTTTATACGTGAGCTCAAACCTAGTTCTATTATAATTTCACAAAAAAAGTTCCTGCTTCTAAGAAGCCAATGTTTTGTGTTCTTTCAATTTAATAGACAATTATATCGTAGGAGAACTATACAACTTGCCTTAGGAACAAGTTAGAAAACTGAAAGAAAACATAAAAAGCTTATTTCGTCATTAGCTCAAGTGGCATAGAGTATTTTCTCCACCCATTTAAGTCTAGGTCGTCCAATTGTAAGGTCGGTCCGTATTGAATCACGAAAAAAAAAAGTCTACCACCCTCCTTGAGCGGTGCCAACACTCTTGGGAGCCGACTGCACGAGGGAAGATGAGGGGGATTCGGCTACAAGAATAACCACGGCTAGTATTTTTATTTTTCATTTTTTATTTTGTTCAGGCCACCAACAATGTGAACCATCCAACTGCACCTGGCCAAATCCCATTGTTGGCAACCAAAATGGCTCAATGACAATATTTTTTATAAGAGCGGCAGTCAATCCACTAACGGCTAGATTTGACCAGATACTATAGTCGGATTTAGCCGCACCTTTTATTTTTTATTTATAGATTTGATCTGAACTACTCTTATAATCGGACGACCCAGGTCAAAATGGACAAAGAGATAATGTTTGTAACATGGCTGAAAGGAACTTTTCCCATATTATTATGCACGTTGGAGTTCCTCCAAAATATATTACAAAAATAACGTTGGAACTATAATTCCTAAAATTTGAAGAAAATGGCAACTTTACAAGGAGAGCTCGGAAAAAAACTATTACCAAGACAACTAATTTTAATTTAAAACTGAAACACCATTGGTAATAAAAACCATATTTCAACGTGAGATTGTGTAAGTTCTTTTTTCTTTTCTTTTTCCTTTTTTAAAAAAACAAAGGTTGTGTGTGAGAATAATTTCTAAAGATCAGGTAGTAAAAATTTCTTATTTGGCCCAATTATGTCTAGGACTGTTGCATAGAAAATGGAGAAGGTTTTTCTTTTAATTTTTTAAGAGAAAAAAATGAAGGAACGCGGTCTGTCCTTAATTTCAAATTTGCTTTGAGTGTGAACAAAAATTTCTTCTTTCATAAAATGGACGGCACACACCCACTCAAGCACTTTACATCCATACCTCAAAATTGTATGTTCCGCTTTTCGCCATGTTCTAATCCATAGTATCAAACAAGACCAATCAATCGATGAATGGATTATTGAATATAATAAATATCAATTAAGCTAAACTTTTTCGAATTATGTCAAAACTAACACGGTTAAAAGTGCAATATAATGAACTTAAAGTTATCTCTTTAAAAACTCGGTTAACTAACTTGAAAATCATTATACATATTTTTACTATTAAGCTAGATATTACACTATAAGATATTAAATGTGAGACTAAATTAAGAGATCTCATAAATCACCTACTTAAAAAAATTTATCTTTAAAAGTTTTACATTTGGCCTTTGTTTTGTAGCTTAACCCATGTTCTATTTAGCCCTCCCTAGCCTATGTTCATAGTCCAACTTACCATTCAATAAAGTTCAAAATTGACTCCGATACAAATTATAATGACCATGTCCAACAACCTTGTCCAAAGTGCACTATGGTGGGCATAACTCATTCTTTCAAAAATTTGTCCTGTATCCACCACCCTAACTCACATTTATAATCCAACTTACTATTTAATATGGTTTTGGATTGGCTCTAATACCAACTTGATCTAAAGTGCAATATAATGGGTTTAAGTTATATTTTTGAGAGCTTGGTTAATAACTTGAAGATCATCATCTACATCCCCATAAATAAATTAAATTTTACATGAGGAGGTAGTAGATGTGAGACTTAGTTAAAAAATTTCACGCCGACCTCTTATCAAATTATGCCAAAGACTAAAAAGAAAAGACAATAAAGAAGAATTATGCTAAACCCTACTCGAATGATGCCAAATTGTGGTAGGAAGGCCTTTGTAACGTGTAATATAATGGGCTTAAAGTCATCCACTTAGCCCATCAACCATTGGCCCATACATATGGGCATTCTTCTTAATGGGCCGCCGTCACAGCCCACCAAGGCCCATCACGTACTCCACTGCACTTCGCGCGGCCGAGAAATCGGTGGCCGCGGCGGCGATGGGCGGCGACGGCTGCGGGGTGGTGAACAAGACGGCGGAGAAGATATGCCGGCGGTGCAAGGCGTTGTACGAACCCAGCTCGAACACGCCGTCGTCTTGCCGGTTCCACACTTCCTTCTTCGTCTGCAGGAGGCACGACGATCAGAAGAGGTATCGCGATAATCGATCTTATCCTCTCTTTTTTCTTTTCAGGAAATTTTTTGATTGTCTGTTTCTTGGATTTGGTATTATTTCAGATGAAAGATAGGATCTTTTTATGTCGTGTGGCTCGTTTGTTGATGATTGTTTTGTATTGTGATTGCTTTCTTATTTTTCTGATAGTTTGGTTTTTTGTGTGATGTGATTACTTTGATACGCTGACAATTGAAAAATTGTTTCTTTAGTTGATTGTTATACGTTGTTCTAGGTTCCATTGATGGAATTTTGAATGGAAAAAATGTTTTTCTTTTCTTCTTTTTTTGTTATTTCATTAACGGTGAAGTAGTGTGTTGTGTTCTGCAAGTTTGAATGAGAATATTTTTTGTCAGTGGCGTTGCTTTGGGCTTTGTTGTTTTGCTTGTCCATCTTTTGGCTTGGTGATTTTAGTTGTCGTGTTATAGTTAAATAGTTTACTTTTGTTATGCTCACAATCGAAGAATCGTTTTGCTAAATTGATTTGTATCTGTTGTTCTATGATCCACTTCTAGAATTTTGGATGAAAGAATGGTTCTTTTTCTGTCGATATGTTTACTTTATCAGGCTGAAGTATCGTGATTGTCTTCTCCATGAATGGGTTGATTTTGTTGATGGGGCTTGGGCTTGCTGTTTTTGCTGGTGTGACTTTTTGCTCTGTGAATTAGATGTCACGTCAAGTTAAATAGAATCGTTTGTTATGCTCACAGTTGAAGAATTATTTCTTTAATTGCTTGCTGTGTAACATTCTATGATCCATTTTGAAAGTCTAGATGAGAATGGGACACTTTTCTTTGCCTGTTTACTTTCATTATTATAAAATAGTGTGATTATGTTCCAGTTTTTTGGTTAAGATGATTTTGTTTGCAGCCTCAATTTGGGATTGTTATTTTGTTCGTTGATTTTTGTGCTTAGTGATTAACATGTCATATCAGGGCTTAAACGATTTCTTTGCCATGCCTCCGTTGTCCTATACACTCTTTGTTTCTATGTTTTGATGATGATGAAGAGGTCTTTGGGAATAATGGGTTTAGGGATTAAAGCTACTTGTAGAGTTCATGCTTATAAATGGACCTTGTCTTCTAATTGTATTTGGTGGAAAATAGGGAAAGGTGATCAGTGAAGTGGGTACTGCTTTTTGCAATGCATTAAAGCGTTGTTCTTTCAGTCAATGGGATCTCACCTTTTATGACAGAGTTAGGTCGGATGAGTTGAGCTGGGTGCGTCTCATGTCTTGTTCTGGGTAAATTATTGGCGAATATTTGTAATTGGATCTGTCTTCAGAAAATCTATGATGAAATGGACGTAAAATTCTTTGGTTGTGTGTATACATTTTATGACTTGTAATTGCACTGTGCGCCATTCTTTAGTTTGATGTTACCATTGACAAGATATGAAGAGAACCGGATGCTCTTATTTATTTTTTTGTCTAGTGTTGTCTCAGCTTCAGCTGGAATTTAATCAAAGTGTGGTGCTTTTGATTTTAAATTTTATGTCATTTGCTTTATAGTATATACTGTTGTAAAAAGAAATGCTGTTATTAAAGTTGCATTTCGGATAATGAAGGGAGCACTTTACTTTTTTAACTGTAAGAATCATGTTGCACGTGAAGTGTTTTAAATAAGTCACTTTGCAAAGCACAAAAGAAAAGAAAATGCAAACTTGTATATTTTATCTTAACAACCTAGTGATGATGTGCTAAAATTATTTCGATACCGGACAGCTGCAATATTTGGCTGTGCGATGCTTCTTTGTGAAAATTTTCACAATAGCTCCAATATTTCTATACGAAAGTCCTATTATTATCTTTCTGCTTACTGCAGATACTATGAATTGGGACCTGATGATCCTCCTTACGCTGCAAAGTTCTACGACTGTTGTGGAGCTGAAAATCCGGATGCTGCTGGTTGCACTACAGATTTTCATGTATCTTACGATGAATAGCACTTTCCCACCGTTTGCTTCCTGGTACTCCCTTTAGTACTATTTTATATGGTCAAGGAAGTAAGAACTACTTTGTCCTTGCTTGCTTGCGTTTGTACTACTGCTCTACTTCTACCCTTAACGCCATAACCCCTGCCGGTTATATGTAAATAGAGCCCGAAAGTCTATTGATGACTTCGCTTTTTTTCCCATACATATATGTAAATAGAGCTTCTATTGTCAATATGCTTGTCATAATTCGTAATGCTTATTAAAAACTTCCTCATGGAGGTGGAGACATTATTGTTGATGCTGTGAAGTCTTAAACATGTCTGAGACTTTATACTTTTGTGAGAATTGAGAGAATGCTTCTGCAGTGATGCTATGCTAAAGAGTAAAGCACATTGGAGGGAAGGAAGAATTCAATGTATGAACTGAAATAAAATTGATGAAAATGAAGAATCTGCTAAAAGCAGGTGGTGGGATGCTTGGGGACTACTTGGGATGCTTTTGGATGAAGAAAGTTACTAATTATTAAACCAGTTTTATGAACCTTTAGCTTTCACTTTGCTCTGTTATTTTCTTTTTTCCAAGGCTACTTTGTTCTGTTATTGGTGTTATTCTAGAACCTCATTGAACCATATTCGAAAATTATAAATAAAAATCTTCATTAAATGTTAAAATATATTTTGTCATCAATATTTTATTAAATACTCATTAAAATGTCAAAATTTTCAACAAAAATGGGTTTTTGTGCAAATTTCATATTAAAAAGTGGTGCCTATTAAAATGGTACAAAAAACGTAAACCATACTAGATTTAAAGGTGATATGCGGTACACTACTGGTTATAATTGGGTGGTAGAATATGACATTTAAAACTGTGTCATGAACAATTTTTTCATGAGACCCAATCAAAATTACAGATGAAACATTCATCCAACTGTTAAGGGTACTTAATGATTTATACCATTAATGACGGACTGTTTGCTTGCCATGACTTTAATGGATTTTGGCCTGTTTGGGTTTATAGTATAGTTTTAAATACCAAATTGATTACCATAACAGATTTATAACCATTATGGGGTATATAGGTTGAACCGGGGGGTTACCATAACATATTTATAGCCATTGTGGGGTATACGGTTGAACCGGGTTCAACAAGATTTTACAACTCTAAATAAAATATTTATTAAAGATTAAAAATATATTTTGTCATCAAATTTTAGTTAAAATACGTAATTTTCAACAAAAATTTAGATTTTGTGAAAATTTTAAATTACAAAAAATGAGGTATGGATCAAAATGGTATAAAGGCATAAAGTGTATCGAATTTGAAGTTGGTACGTACTATGTTGGATACAATTGTTTAAAATTATTGTGCCGCTAATGTAGAAGGTGGATGCTACTCTTTTCGATTGAAAAAGAGATGCATTAATGTAATTAAGACCAGAGCACACGAAGCCGTTGAGTGCCTTATTTCGGTCCCCAAAAATAATATCTTCGGGGATTTAACACTTTTCAAAGGTAGGAGGATATACATACGAATGCATTGCATAATGTGTTGGTGGGAAGTCTCTTTTAATTATAATATTTTATCTTTGTTCTTTGTTCTTTGTTCTTAATGTTATTGTTCATGAAAATGGCAATAACATTCCAATTTGGCTTATATTTATCTTTTATGTAATTAATTTTGATATGAAGGTAATCTAAGTCTAGTTCGATTAAAATGAACTCGTTATGTTGATTTAAACTGATATGGATAAGGCGCAGATCATGTTGTTGATGTTTTCTTCTCATTTGTTTTTTGTGGTTAGTTTGAAGAATATAATATATATATATATATATATATATATATATATATATATGAGAGAGAGAGAGAGAGAGAGAAGTTTACTCGAGTTTGGACCTTAAATCAGTTTGGGCTATTCGATCACAAGGACAAGGTTGCCTTTGCCTACGGCTCGGACAAAACCGCCTCCGGCCAAATTTTGGTCAAAGTTGGCCACATCCGGTAGTCGTTGGCCGGGTCCAATCGGCCATCAGCCAATTCTGGTCATAGTCGCCCTGGTCTAGCGACGACTACCAAATCTAACTGATGATGGCTACCAGCGACATCAAAAGTGTGGGTGTGGTGTGATTTTTTTGTTGAAATTTGATTTAATGTGGACCGTCCTTTTATACTAAAAAATAAAAATCAAAACTAAAAAAACCTAAATAGATAAATGAGGCATACAACTAGATCAATTCAAATCATCTTCAAAATTATCTTCTCCATACAATAAAAATAGCCTCTTATTTATAGGCAATGAATAAAGCCCTAATAAAAAATATTCCTAAAATGTTCTAAAAATAAAATATGAAAATTACATATAAATTCTTAAAACAATAAAAATAGATGAAACTTCTAATAGATAATAAATACTAATGGATGCCCTGCATCACATTTGTTCTGTGCCAAAAATACACCCTTTTCTTCTTTCTTTGTCATTCCTTTCTTTGGGGCAAGACAACGTGAGGATGATTTGTGGTGCAATTTCTCTTCCTTGTCTATTCAACTAAGACCTTGTTGCTTGAAAGAAATCTCTCTAAAGCTAGTTTGTGGGCATGGTCAATGGTGATCTAGCTACTCATTCTAATGTCTTTGCCAATCATATTTGCCCTTGATTAACAAGAACAATCAAAATTCTATCTTGATTGTTACTCACTCTAAATTAAAGATTTCGATATTTATCAAGCTCATACTAGCTTATGATAAGTTAAATATCAATGCTTATTTAGGACTTGAACATTCTATCTTGCTACAACGAATATCCTAATACTGAACTCATATGTCAACATTTTTTCTAGCCATTTAAGCTGCCTCTTGCTTAAGAAATCTAGTGTGTATATATGAGTTTGAAATCAACACACTGCAAAAATTAAACAATATAACATACTAAAAGAGAATGAATATAATAAACAAAATAATAAGAAATTAATTTTGTTGGCTGCCTAACGTAGATTTCTATTCAACTAGCTCAACCCTATGAGGTCCCGAGTCAACCTCGAGTTTTATGGTTAATGCTTGGGCTCTAGCTTGTTTATTTCAAGTTCAAGCTAGATTTATTTATCCAAACTTGTTTGTATTTGAATTGAGCTTATGGTAAGTTAATTTGGGTTTTTCAAGTCAGTTTGAATTTATAAATACTTCTATTTTTTAGGATTTACTGTAAATTTTTATTTTAACAGCCATGATATTTTTATCTATCGTATTTTTTAATATATAACAACATATTTATGTATTAAAGCTTTATAATATATTTAAGATTGTTATCATTAAATCTTGCAACTGAAGTTTCAAATAAATTTATTGATGAAAATCAAATACTTGTATCTAAAGTCTAACTTTTTTAGTAAAATATCAAACTTCAAATCAAAGAACCAGATTAAATTGAAAAGACAAAAGCTGGGGTTTTTTTCAAGGCAATCCCTATAATATAGAATAATAATCATTATATCTTTGTCTGTCATATTTTTTTAATATACAACAACATATTTATGTGTTAAAGCTTTATAATATATTTAATATTGTTATCAAATCCTGCAACTCAAGTTTCAAATAAAATTTTCCATGAAAATTAAATACTTATGTCTAAAATTTTATTTTTTAATAAAATATCAAACTAAATTTAAGAAGCTAGACGAAGGGTATATTTAATTGGCATAAAAATAGTTTGCAAATGAAATAACAAATTTATAACAAATAAAAATACAATGAAATGAATGGTATAAAAAATTTAAAGATTTTTTCCATGGATAGTAAGAAAAGTAAGAAAACAAAACAAAAATAAAATATTTCTAACCCATATGTGCATCCCAACCTCACACGATCTATTAATTTTATAGGCCGAGTTTAATCTGAGTTTATTAAAGCTTTAAATTATCCTAAGTCAGATTAACAACTAATTTTTTCATAATTAAAGATTTTTTGAAATATTTTATTCAAATATTGTTTTTTTAATGCATATGGATAGACTCAGACACGAACAAAAAGGATAATAATAAAATAAGTAAAGAGTGAACCAATCACATCTCTTTTCTCACAACTGTCCAACTGACTCCAACCTGCGTCTGGACAGAGATGCGCCGCCCACTTACCGTCGCCGGAGACGACGCCGGTCTTGCCGGAGACGACGGAGACGGCGGCGGAGGATGAGGAGCTCAAGCCGCAGATCGCCGCCCACCACAGCTACCGCCCCACCCCCGGCCGAGGGAGTGCTCCTCCTCCTCGCACAGCGCGTCGACACCCCGAACTCTGCCGTCTGATCCCTCCTTCACCGCTTCGACAAGCCCCAACTCTACAAGCATTTCATCCGAAGCTGCTCCCTCAAGCCGGCCGACGCCGCCGGGTTCGGGGTGGGGAGCCTGCGGGAGGTCAGCGTCATCTCCAGCCTGCCGGTGAGCACCAGCACCGAGCGGCTGGATTTGCTGGACGAGGACCGGCGGGTGTTCGGGTTCAGCATCATCGGCGGCAAGCACCGGCTTGAGCTCCAAGTCGGTGACGACGGCGAGCGAGGCCGCCGTCGGGGACGGCACGGTAGAGCTCGAGTCATACATCGTCGAAGTCCCTGACGGGAACTCTGAGGAGGACACCCGATTGTTCGCCGACACCGTGGTGCGGCTCAATTTGCAGAAGCTCACTGCCGTGACCGAGTGGTTGGCCGCTCAAAGCTAGGGTTTCGATTGGGAGGTAGAAATTTGAATTTGGGGGATCAACAAAGAAAGAGTTTTAAAAAAAATATGTTTTTTTTGTTTTCTTGATTTGATGATAAAATTTTGGTGGTTTGATTTGAATGAAGAATTTGGTGTCATGATGCTTAATTTTTGGGTATGTTTGGATGGTGATAAGGTTATGGTTACCACTGTAATTGAACTAGTACATCTTGTGATAATTGGGAGTTTAATATGTTTGACGTTTGTGTGAGTCTTCTCTGTTTTTTTGTTGTCTAGGTATTTTATGTTTTTTGTAATTGTTGTATACATTTATGCGTTTGAAGATTAGTTAGTGTTCATTTCAGAATCTCTGCTTTAGATTGATTTGATATAATGTAGTACTTTCATGGTAGTAATGGTCTGCTGGTTGGGATTGTGAGAATCTTTAGCTTGTCAGTAAATTACAAATTAGGAAAATACGATGAATTGAAGTGCAATTGAAGTTAAGGGTTGCATAGAGAGAGAATTTCTTCCGTTTCTTGCTTATACTAACTCTGCTTGTTGAAGTGTTATGTAGAAGTTGTTTATTTTTTGGAGTAGATTACGACTTGGATTTTGAATCATTCGTAGAAGAAACCAGAGAGGGAAGAATTCTCTTAAAACCTAAAGCTTTAAGAGAGTTTAGCTTGCACGTATTTCTGACTGCAATCATTTTTTCACTTTATGTTTGCTTGTAATTAGCTTAATTGTAAGATGACTGTGTCTGTTGGCTGACTAGCAGATAACTTGAGTTGGCGTATGATTTTGTTTTCTTCTAGAGTGGTTTATTTTCTGTCTATGAATCAGATAGTTACAAGTTATAACAACATATGTAGCAGGCAAAGCGTATTCTAACATCTAGGAGCAGCTTGTTTAATGTTTGATTAGATACAATCACACTGCTATTCAATGACTAAATCTTCTCCAGGATAGAATAATATCAAGAAAGAAAATGCTACCCTAGATCGAGTGTTTGTTTATCTGCTGTTCTTTTCTCAGTTTATTAATGGAAGGTAAGGAACATTTCAAGTGCGAAGTTGGAAAGCTGGAAAGTTTTAGACCTAGGAGAATCAGAGAAAGCTGGGAACTCTTAGGTCCTCGGGAGAATCAGAGGCCCAAAGCATCACCTAATTTTCTCCTCATCGTTTGTCATTTCTAGTAACCCTCTTCCTTCTGTACGTAGTTTGCATTCTCTAATTGATTGTTATGTTATTCTTCTCCACGCATGAGAGTCAGTTTACTCTATCAGGAACTCGACAAGTCTATGTCAGATTGATAGATATTCTGTCTGGATGAATCACGTTGAGAGGTTCCAATTTGCTACCTGCCCTTTTCCTCTGTGTAGATTCCATCTTTGTTAAGATTCATGGTTTGGACACAGGATGAGGATATGAAAATGCCACCGTAATATCATACAGAGAAACATTATTCTAAATATCTCAGTAGCTTGACACGACTTATTCCTTGATAGTTTTTATTGACGAATTGTTTCTTTGAAGATCTATATTGGCGTTGAAGTTTTACTTTATCACCAGAAACGGTACGTTTCCTATTAGATTTGCTCGCAACTATGGGTAAAGGTGCTTACCAGGTCGTAGAACTTGAGTTTTGTTTGTCTCAAAGTCAGAACCAACCTCTATTTGTTTGAGAAGATTACTGATTTTTAATCTGAAATTAGTATTTTACTGTGACCATAGATCATATATAATATATTTATAAAATGAATAAGTGACAGTTATCAAAATAACTGGTAACATTATTTTTGGTAACATTATTATATGGCCAATGACCATTAATTAAAAGGTTGTAACCTTTGGCCATAGAGTGAGTCAATTAATAATAATAACTTCTAACAGTTACGAATTTGACTCAAATTATTAGAATGCCTTTTGTATTTGAATTTAGGTTGAGCTACAGTTGGTTTAGGTTTTGTCTATGCATATTCCCTTTAAGATGATTTATACTAAAATTATAATTTGAGAACTGAGTTATCTTATTTTGTCATAATATTTGTATGTAGAATAATAGTTAATCATTTCACTAGTGGAAAATGGGTCTTCTGTGGCAAATTTGTCACCAAAATACGATGACAAAAAAATTTATCACCGAAAAATTACTATATTAAAAAAACATGAAAATTTATTGATGACTAAAAATTTGTCATTGATAGTCATATTTTTTTGGTGTTAAAAATCGACGACATCAAAATTTTGCTACTGAAATATTGATGTCATCCTTTTTAATATTTTGTCATCGAAGTGCCACTATTTTTTGTGCAAAAAATCGACGACATCAATATTGTTACCAAAATTTTGGTTACATATTTTTAATAATTTATCACAGAATTATTATTGAAAATTTCGGCAATAAAATTGTTTTGTCACTAAATTGTGAAGTTTCGGTGTCAAAATTATTTTGCCACTTGTTGGACACTATTTTTGGTTATCAAATTTTAAACAAAAAAGGCCACCAATTTTTATTTTTTGCAAGAGGCCCATTTAATAGAACTTGCCCGCGTATAGGCACGCCTTGCCCTACCCTGCCTCGCAGCCCCTAGCCCCAGCCCCGACCCCTGACCTCATTCACGTTGCCCACCGGCCTGCGTCTCCTCGACCCCTGTGTTGTGCCTCCCCAATTGCTTATGCCATTGTGCACCTCCATGGTCGTGTTGTCATTGTGTGCCACCTATGCTGATACGGCCTTGCCGTCGTTGCAGGCTATGATCCTTGCATGATACGTGCAGGCTGTGATATGTGGTGTGCTGGGCCCAAAATTTTAATTTTTTAAAAATTGTCACTAAAATTCAGTGGCAAATTTTAACCACCCAGATATACCACCATTTTTTTGTAACCATCTATTACCATTTTGTCACCAAAATGTGGTAAAAATTCATCATTAAAATTTGACATCGAAATATTTGGGTGACAATTTGTTACTATTTTGACATTGAATTAAATTAGCCAAAATTTTTGGTGACAAAGACCTTTGTGTCGTCGACAGCGTTCCCCCTTTTTCCACTAGAGTTACAACGCTATACCTATAAGTTTTTGTTAGGCCTCCTGCCCCCAAAAGGGATTTACAATATATATTTGGGAATAATGCTTTGCTTTCCCATTATCATATATACAAGTTACTAACATTTTCTACGATTGATGTGGGATAAACCTAACACCTACTTTCCCATTAGCCACATAATAACTTCCCTTTACACATTAGGCAGTGTCCACATAATAACTTCCCTTTACACATTAGGCAGTGTAGGTAGAACTTAGGTAGAACTTAGGCCGTAGGCAAATTGAGTTCTGATATTATTGTTAGGCCCTTTGAGGGTGTCATAGGTTTCTTTTAATTTAAAAACTAGATAAAGAAATAAGGCTTTCCTATTAGCTTATGTATAAGTCACTAATACTTTCAATGACCGATATGGGATAAACCAAACATAAAAGACATAAAATTTTATATCATACAGAAAATATAGAGCTTATCTTGGTCAATTCGAACAAAAGAAGCCTAAATAAGCTAGCTTTATATGATGAGCTCGAGTAAGACTTCAAATGAAACTTTTTTTATCGAGTGGTTCATCAAATCGAATAAAGCTTACTCTGGCTATTACGAACTATCCTAATTGTAGAAATTGAGTTCATAGCAAGCGGCCTTGCTCTGCTTCTTGCGCGTGGACGCAGCGTACTCCCGCTTATCTTTAATACATGCATGCATGGAATAAGATATAATGAACAAAACTAATTAAACTAATTTATCATTTGGTCAATGTTTATATGTTTACACTGATTCTTTGGTTTAACTAAAACTGGCCCATAAAATATGAACTCAATTTTAGCTTTGCCTTATAATTCATAGACAAATTTATCATGAGCACATTTCGTAAACTCTAATTATTTTTCCTTCAAAAATAAATGACGCGACACCTTTGCATGTAAAGTGGGTCATTTGGGCCAAATTATGATGATCTATAAATTTAGATCCAGTTTAGGTTGACTGCATGTTTTGCTCCACCTAATTGCTTAGGTCAAGCTACTCTTAAATGGCGATAAGGTTGGCACGAAAAAGATATAAAATATAAGAATTTTTTAATTATAATTTAAAATTTAGTTAGGTATATATAAATGTGATAAAATCTTGTTAGAAAAAAATTCCTCTTTTTCTGTATTTTTGCTTAAAAAATTTTTGTAAACAAATTTTATAAGGGGGGGGGGCAATTTGGTAGAAGTTTGTATTGTATTTTATCAATAAAATATTAAAATACTCTAAAAATTGGTAATTTTTTAATAAAAGATCGGCACGCCATTGATTTTAATAACTATACATAGATTTTATAAATTTTTTATTTTTTTCATTCAAATCAAACTAAAACGAAACTTGACTTAAACACCATATGAACAACATTAGTCTAGAGATCACCCCCGAGTCATACAAAATATGATTTAAATGGGTTGATGAGTCAAGCTAAATAGGATTAACATACTTAGGGCTTCGAGGAGGACTCGAATGTTCAATAATTTACATAAAAATTCACATTTGATTTCCCCGCCAAATCAACTGCCGTTACCACATAATAATCTCAACATTTCATCTCTACGGTTCCCTCCTCTTTGAGGGACCTGAGGATACCTCTCCGACCACTGCGTCATCCTGCCCCACCTCGGCAGTCGTCGGCGGTGGCACTCCGGCGGCAATGAAATGAGGGAAGTTGACTAAGGCACGAGAGCCGCGGAGTTGGAAGGCAGCGCGGTCATAAGCCATTGCAGCCGCCTCCGCCGTATCATATGTGCCTAACCACACTCGCGCCCCATTCCGCGTCGGATCTCGAATCTCCGCAGCAAATTTCCCCGACCGCCGCCGCCTCACCCCTCTATAGCACCTCCTCTTCTCCTCCGGTGCCACCGTCACCTCGGAACAATCAGGCGTTGCCACACTTTGCTCAAGAAAAGGCGCGGCTTGATCGGGTGATAATGCTACTTCAGAATCGTCATCAGAGTCTTCGAGCAAATGACGGCGGATTGATTCGATAATTCGAAAATCCGAATCGTCGGACAATCTGGCTTCCATTTCTGCCTTCGCCTTGGCATCTGATGACATCTCGAAATAAAATATGGAGAAATTATCCGAATCGCCTGAGAAAATGGCAAAGAGATGGAAGGGTTTATATAGGGATGGGACAAAGGATGGCAACCGTTGGGCACAAGGCACAAAGGTGCTTAGATTCTTCCAGTTGCCAGTTTTGAGGTCTTCTTCTAGAACAATAACTTCGCTATCAATTTTATTTATATTGTAACTTTTGTAATCCAATTTGAAAAATTAATAATTATATTTTTAAAAATCAAATTTTTAAGAAAAACTAATCCATGATTGTATTTTCATATTTCAACTGTAATATTGGAAAAAAACCAGGCTCTAAATCATGATAAGTGTGTATAGGTATGATTCTTATATGTTAATCTAGATGTTACTTCAGAATGTTGGTTCTATGTCATCTTTGTTTGGTTGAAGTAAATGTTCAAGCTTGTGGAGGGTATAAAATGAAATGATGAGAATGTAAATAGTTTAATATTAATGGGAATTTGATTTGGGCTAGCTGATCTTAACAATATTAGCAAGTGGTTTATATATGGAAGTTGCTGGGAAGCTTATAAACCATGTTATCTTATGTACAGGGACTTAATTAAACACATGAATGAACATAACCTGAATAGGGTTTGGATTTGGATCAAACTTTGCACCTGGCCTGATCAATATAGGCAAGTTGTTATTGAAAAAGTATCCAAGAAAGCAAATGAGAACAAAGAAGTATTCAATCTATTTGGGTGGTTGTCTTAATTGTGCATGTGCGGCTTGCGATAGACCTGCGAAGATTGGTTTCATGCATCGTTTTCCTACGAGAATGCGAAAGAAGGAAGAAGCTTCCATCATCACCTGAGCAGTTAAAGAAAATTGTGATGATAAACATATACGCAGGAGTGCCAATTGGGTCAAGTACTCGTAAAACCCGACCCGATCAAATCTTAATGATAAAGTTTTAAATAAATAATAATAGGATTTGGTTTGATAATTAAGTGTATCCGGTAATAAATAGTTGGCTTTAGTAATAGAGTAATAGGTACCTGATACTCGAAACTAGAATCTTATATTGCAGTTTTAATTATAAAAATTAGTACTTCATTAATTTTAAAACTAATACTTATTAATAAAATTATCAAATTTCTTATTTATATTTTTAAAATATATTTTCACTTTGCATAACCATATAAAACATGTATTATAATTATATAGCTTGAATATTTTTTCAAATATATAATTTTAATAATTAAACGAATACTCGTTTAATAAATATTCGGGTTTGATTTTGCATTAATAGTAAGTAGTTGGGTTTGGTTCATGAACTTAGTTTGAATAATGAGGTTTAGTTTAGTTAATACGCGACAACTTGACCGAGAGACACCCCCACATATATGTATAGCATTAACTTGTTTTGACTATACATATATGAAGTGTGAATGCATATGAACCTCTATTAATAAGCTAATTATGAACATTTTTAGTTGTCATATCATTAGTGGAAATTTAACCCTAAAAAACATGGCAAATTTTGAATTTTCACATGCAGTGGCAAAAGGCTCAGCAACAAATACAATTGCCACGATTTTCCGTGGCTGTTTGTGATGAAAATTTTCTTAACAAGAACGTGTCAAATACTTGTGGGATCCATTTCTGGTTTGTTCGGTGATTTTGTAACTAATTGATATAAACAATATTTTATAGAAAAAATATTCGTGGCAAATCGTGACAAATTGTTACGGCAAACAAGGCAAGCAGCTGTGTGATGCTCTGGACATGATAACTAACCTTGTCAAGCTGCCACAAAGCCAATGACAATTAGCCATGTCAATTTTTTTCTCTTTCAATTTATTTATTACTACCTATTGCATGACACTCAAGATTGACAAGTGGTGGAACGTAATACCTTCTCCAGTGACATAATTGAACACATATAATGGGAAATACATCACATATAACCAAATTGTAAAGTAAAATATAACCCAATTATTAAGTGTGGCTTCTACACACATGAATAAGATAACAACATTATTTTTAGAGA
The DNA here is from genome assembly GCA_033002965.1 of Piper betle. Lineage (NCBI taxonomy): Eukaryota > Viridiplantae > Streptophyta > Magnoliopsida > Piperales > Piperaceae > Piper > Piper betle. The sequence goes on from JAURVB010013014.1 coordinate 250,792, forward strand.
TCAAACAATTCAAGAACACTATATATATAGGGATCGGAAACTCGAGTTGAGTCGAGTTCAACCTTCCACAAACTTGACTCGTTTATTTCGAGTTTGAGTCGAGCTCGAAAGGGTTTGCGTTGAGTCGACTTCGAGTGGAACACAAGCGGGCTCAAGTATTATTTATATTTTTTTCTGATAATTTAAAATAAAATTAATTATAAAAGTTTAAATATTTTAATTTCAATTCAATTTTATGCCAAATAGTTTATTTGGAAATGAAATAATTGTATTATCCAATAAAACTATCTTTAAAATATAATTATATTTATTATTTTTAAATATTTTATATAAAAATATATACAAAATATATAAATTACTATATTTAATATAAATTATCTAGCTTTGAGCTGAGTTCATCCGAACAGGGTGGGGTATGCTTGTATCCCAGCTCACTTGATTCGGATTGAGTTTTAACTCAAATATCCAGCATGATCTAGTAGTTAGCACCCCTAGCGATATGCACAACAATAAAAAAACATTAAAATCAATTGCATGATAGAGTATTTTATATTGGGAAGTGAAATTAGTACATGCAAATTTTGTCTGGACGAATGAGGATTAAAAAGAAATGTTGTCCAAACGATTATTTAGCTAATATTTAATGTTTTTTTGTAATGCCGCTTGTCGTCGTTGTTATTAATGAGGACTTTCTCCATGTCTCATGGTATTCACCGAACTGGAAAACATCATTCACAGTAAACAAAATTTCAATTAGTTTGAAATGCAAATAAGGAGTAATTTTCACGGGAAAATAAAAAGGGCGATGATCTTTTACGAAATAATCTTTTCTCATCTAATATACAGACTTGAACTTACAAAAAACAGAAGCATATTAATCTTTGAATTTTTGTATGACCTTAGACTTGACAAGACTATAAGGCTTTGATAAATATATGTCGTTACTCTCTTTAGACGTCAAACTTTTTAAATTATCATTCTCTAGTTTTTTTTAAATTATTGTTTTTTATATATGTCAATATCTTATTAAGTGTTAGATAGACATCTCAAAATAAGTCTTACAACTAGTTATTTTTTATGATAAATAATATAAATATTTTGAACATTCTTCAATAGTTGTCAAAATATATTTTAATATAATCACTGTTAGAAAGATAGGAACATTGCAACCACAAAATCCGGTTGCAAATATAACGACCTGCCTTAGCTAGCTGAGGGTTGCCTAAAAATATATAAGGACATTAAAATAAAAATATATGCATATGTATTCTAACATGACAAAACAAGAAAACAATTATTCATGAGATATAATTGGACAAAAATAATTTAGAATAATTAATTATGAAATTTAAACATCTTTAAGAAATTATTAACCATAAAAATAAATCATGTTATATATGATAGTTTCATGCAAACTATGCCACAAAATAAACCAACTACGCAAAAATAAGGTCTCACATCCTCCAAACTATTTCTCATAGTTACAATTATAACTCAAAACAATATAAATAGGAATTCTAATTGTATTTATCAATTGTTCCAACTATGATCGGTAATAGAACCACCAACCACACCATCAACCGTCAATCTCAAGTTGCTCACTTGCGGTCACAAAACTACATTAGTAATAAAACTATTAAGTCATATAATTGTAAGAAACAAATTAATATATTTTATATCATTATTTAAGCCTATGCCGAGCTCCAATTATGTCAGGAGGGGCAACCGCTTTATTTAGTTATAATCCCATGTATGCACACATATACTACGTGACCCATGAATTGCAGTAACTGATATTTATCATTGACTCACCTTCTCAGTATCATAAATGTATAATGACCCCATCTTGTGCCATTGCGCCTTATCACCCCTTTCGGCATGGGGGCAAATATTTTATCTTCCGAAAAATTTTAAGTGTGTGGCCTCGTGTCGAATTGGTCTAGGCTCAAGCTAACCAGGGCTGCTAAAAAAAAAAATACAACATTTCAAGTAATTATATAGACCTCAAAATCTAATGAGACACCCATAATAATAACACACAATGTAAAACCCCAGCATCGGATTAGGGTTTTGCCCACTTATAGTTTTGCTCAATTTGAGTCAATCTCGAGTCGGTTTGAGTGAGTTCGAGTTAGACCAAACCAATTTTTAGACCATGAGTATGAGGCCCAAATGGCTATATGAGCATGTTATAGAGGCTGAGTATGCCCGGCATGCAGATGATAACTTTAATTATCTTAGAACACAACATGAGTTATTAGCGTATACATAAAGTATACAAATTTTTTTGATGTGTTAGCCAAGGTTTTATGGTTAGATCTAGACTGTTGTAGTGTTTAGTATTCCTTTGGGATTTTCAATGTATTTTATTTACATGCATTTTAGGGATTTCGAACTACCAAGTTGCCCTTGTGGGCCTAGTTTGATTTGAGTTATAGATTTTCACTTGATTGAGTTTAGGGCTTCGATGTTCATTTTGTCTTTTGTCTTGATTCTTACCTATATAGTCCCTTTTAGTCTTTGAGTCAATTTTAACTTTGAATTATCTGGATCTGATATATATATATATATATATATATATATATATATATATATATATAGAAACACTCTTATGTGCTGTTGCCTTGTTTGCTAGCTCACAGGCAGCGCACAGAGTCCTGGCCGTTGGATTGAAATCCAACGGCCACCACCTCACCCAGTGTTTCCCCTGTTCCCCCTCTCCTCCCCCTCGTTGCAATCCATGGATGACGTGGTGGCCGACGGCAAGGCCGTCTCCAACTTTGATCCTGGCCGTATCGCCGACGTCAAGGCCTGGCTCGCCGCCCAGTTCGACTGCCCTCTTCACAACCTTCCCCATGCCCGTCGTCCATTTTCGGCCACCATCCACCACCCAACCCTCCTCATTTCTTCCCCACATCTTCCCCATCTTCTTTCCCTCTATTTTAACTAATTTTTGTTTAATTTCAGAGTGTTTTTCATCATTTTGGGTGAGGTGCATTTTCTTTCAAAGTTTTAATTTTTATTTGTTTATATGATGTGATTCATGCTCTGGATGATTGGTATTGTTGATTGTGACAGGTTGAGGCGCTAATTAGTCTTGATTGCTATTTATTGTTGCAATTGTGTTTAATTTTGTGCTAATTCTTGACACCTTAAGAAGTTACCAAGACTTGCCTCCGGTACATATTGTTCTAGTGACCGTCTTCTTTCACAATCAAGTGACTATGAAAAATTTTAATTTATCTTTTGTGATTCAGGACAAAGCTCTTCATGCCAGAGTGGATCTTGCAAAGTATACCCGTTAGCAAGAGCTTTGTCCTGAATCACAAAAGATAAATTAAAAATTTTCAGTCACTAGATTGTGAAAGAAGACGGTCACTAGAATAATATGTACCGGAGGCAAGTCTTGGTAACTTCTTAAGGTGTCAAGAATTAGCACAAAATTAAACACAATTGCAACAATAAATAGCAATCAAGACTAATTAGCACCTCAACTTGTCACAATCAACAACATCAATCATCTAGAGCATGAATCACATCATATAAACAAATAAAAATCAAAACTTTGAAAGAAAATGTACCTCACCCAAAATGATGAAAAACACTATGAAATTTAACAAAAATTGTTTAAAATAGAGGGAAAGAAGATGGGGAAATGTGGGGAAGAAATGAGGAGGGTTGGGTGGTGGATGGTGGCCAAAAATGGACGACGGGCGCGGGGAAGGCGGTGAAGAGGGCAGTCGAACTGGGCGGCGAGCCAGGCCTTGACGTCGGTGATACAGTCGGGATCAAAGTTGGAGATGGCCTTGCCGTCGGCCGCCACCGCTGGCAAGGCTACATCGTCCATAGATTGCGACGAGGGGGAGGAGAGGGGGAATGGGGGAAACACATAGTTGGTTCAATCCAACGGCCAGGACTCCGTGAGCTGCCAAAAAGGGCAGCGCATAGGAGTCTTTCTTTCTCTCTCTATATATTTATATTTCATATATCCTAGGTGGGGTTCACTAGGCCTACAAGTTGTCAAATAGTTCAAATCATGTTATGTAGTATGATCTGGATCGCTATTTAAAAATTAAAACCAAAAGCTTATTTTTCCCATTATTTTGAATTATTGCACCCTAGCATAGTCATTATTTTGGCTCAACGCCTATGAGTTTTTGGTCCTTCTATGGCCTCCGGACCACTCTAAACATGACAAGCTTGCTAACACTACCGACTAGGCTCCACTACTAACGCCAACAACGCCGAGTTGGCTACCGGTGAAGTGTTTTTGGATGCTGGTCTCCAATCGCCGCCACCACTTTTAAGGCATTTTCTGGCGTCGACAAGCTACCTCTAGCCGATCTGACTAGCCAAATTGACTCCTCCCACCATGACAATCATTTTGAAATCGGCCCTGACCATTACCGTGGCAGTAGTTGTCGTCGGCGACATCGCCACACTCAACGGTGATGCTGCCAATTTCTGACCAACCAGCTACCAGACGTCATCGATCGTCACCCTCATCAAACTCTTCATCATCCTCCTTGTCGATTGCAACCAACGGTAGTATCTGCTGCGCTACTGTCAGCATTTTTTGAAGACGGGCATCATCGGCTGTTTGCCCTTGTTACGTTCCCTGCCCACCCTCGCGTCAACTAGCCCCAGTCGCGTCAACTAGCCCGAGTTCGCAAGCCTGAGCCTGAGTTCACCAGGCACAGTCCTTGCTCGTGTCTACCCAGCCGACCCAACCCATTAGTTTAGTTAACCTGGACCAAGTTGGTTCAACCCATTTGACTCAGTTCGGTTCAGCCCATTTGATTTAGTTCACCATTTTTAGCCATTTTTTGGACCATTTTTGTCCGTTTCTCGACTATTTTTGGTGTTTAGTTGTAGGTTTATTTAACATTGTTTTCTTTATTATGATGTATTGATAATGTGAGCCCACATGACAAGCATGTATCATATAGAGAATTTAGTATTTTATTGAGCAATGGGTTTCGATATAGGTTTTAGAGTCTGAGCTCGCCTTAGATGAGACGTCACGTTGGAGCTTGGACCACAGATCCATTTAGGACTTATCTTTGCTTGACGTTCTATTCCATTGTGTTTTGATTTAGTGATTGGAGGACAGGTTAAATGGTGTTTTATCGAATCTCACTTAACTCGGGGCATTTAGTCGAATAGTTTTCTGAATTGATAACCTTAGAGGATGAGATCTTTCGAGTCTAATTTCGAAAACAAGATCCATAGTAATTTGCCTTCGTGCCTGTTATATAAATCCCTTCCCAAGCATATATATAATTTGATTAAGTTTTCAATGAGATGAAAGATGGTGAAACCTATTCGCACGTACCATAAGCGGGTACACATGCTAGTCACAACACAGTCTGGATTAGTGAGACAATTGTTTCATTCTTGATGGATCCTAACAACTCCACATTTTGGGGAGAAATATGGAGGTTTATGGGTACTGTTTAGTATAGTGAGCGACCGAACATGTGGTTCAAAGGGTACAGGAGGCAATTACTTGAGAGTACTCGGCCTTTGTGCTCATTACCAAGATATATATGGAGAAAAAAGAGGGCTTAAGATATACTAGTAGTCCCATGGAATCAGAAAAAAATGAGAAAATGTCGAAAGAGGCATTAGCACACCAATCGGTTTAGGATGTTATTGGTCTCCAGTCTAGTGGCTCTTCAATAGATGCCCTTATGGAGAGTTTAGTGGAATCATGTATGGATTTTCTTTTAAATGAGAGTCATCTCTCATTTGACAATTTAATATTTAGTTATTTTCTGGATTAGTGACATCCGTTACTGGTGTTTTTTTTAAATATTATATATGTTGGTTTTGTGATCATGAGTTAGTTTTGGTGGAAAGATAGATAAACGCTACTTGTACTTAAACTCAGCGTAGTTATTTCTTTCAAACTTTTATTCACATTTGATGAGTTTTCACGTATATTTAGTAATGTCTTCTATTCTCGTGATGCCAAACGAGTTGTTTTGATTTGCTTTATTGATCGAGTTTTATTGATTAGCAGCTTTAGATATAACTCGACTCAATCATAATATTTATGATTTGGTTAATCAAAATCGCGGTGTTACACATGATCCTAATCTGAACAAGATAATGTTATACATAAGAATAATTTTATACAAGGAAAAATGAGTACAATGAGATGACTTAAATATATCATGATTAAAACTCGACAAAACAGTCCATGCAACACTTTAAATATTATTGCTTTAAATTTACCAAGATTAACCCAAAAACAATTAAGGTATTCAATTATCCATGTTACTTAATTATTTAATTTCAATGATTTAAATCAAAATTAAAAATATTTAGAATTAATTACTTATAATGAATTTCACATTATGCAAAACAATATATATTTACCATCTTGAAAAATATACATTTTATCATAAGTGTAACATAATAATATAAATAATAATAATAATATGATTCCTTAATAGATAATTATTTCACAGACAAAAATATATGACAAGTGTCATCTCAATAACTCAAATTTAAAATTAAAAATTTTATTTTGTATCACCGATTAAATAATAACATAAGCAATAATTATTTACACAATTAATAATAAGTTGGATAATAATTTATTAACTTTTAATATTTCTAAAACATTACCCAATAGACATATTATACTATATATTGTATCTCACTATTTTATACCACTTGTATTAATGTTTCGGGAATATTACTAGTGAAATTATTTTTTAAATGTTTAGCTCAATAATGGTTCAGACTATATTTATTTCAATGTGCTATTAAAGTTCAACACTTGTAATTACTATGTAATATTTTAATAACTCATATTACAAACCTTAATTGACTAATTATTAAAATAAATAAATTTATTTATTTCATGTTTAATTTTTAAGCCTTAAACATAGCATGATAACAATTATATTCTAATTGATGCGTTATTAATTAGTATTATATTGGTGATAATGGTGAAAACTTTACTTCATTAATCACTTATAACCATCCATATTTATTTATAAACATGAATCAATTATCAACAATTAATCACTATAGTAATATCAAACTACCAATGGATTAACAAGGTTGTTGAACCCAACCATGATTATTTGTAAGCATAATTTGATTATTAATTTAATCACAATGGTCATGTTAGATAAGCAAAGATTATATTCATTTCTTTTAATAATCTAAATTAATCATATCCATTTTATAAATAATTTTAAATATAATTTATTAATTAATTGATAATAATAATTTATATACAACATTTATAAATCATAAATTTATTCCCACATATATTGATGCACAACAATAACGTGAAATCATTACATTACTTATTTAGGATTTTTTTCAATAATTAATTAATTGAGCAAATAATTACCAATATGTAATATATAACTAATATTAATTTACATATAACATGAATCATGAATTAATGTCAATAATACTTATCATAGTGTAAAATAATAATAATAATATTAATTAATACAAATAGGATAATTAATCATATTACTAATAAATATTAAGCATACAAAACAACAAGAAGCAGAAAAATAAAATAAAAGCAGAACGTCACAACAAGGTAATAGGTATGGACATCCACCCATAATTTATGCAACAAGGTGCAAGGATAACAAGTCATGCAATCCTCCCCCGACAAACAAGCAATTAGAACAAGCAGGGCATAGATAAATAATTAAAGAAAAGATGATCAAACATACACAACCGGCAAAGAAAAGATGATCAAACATACAACCGGCAGTAAAGAAATTCTCCACGCCCAATCACATGGCGCAAGGATACCGGCCAACCATGGGATGCAAGATCGTGATGCATTCATCAACTGCAACCTTCCCTGGCAATCCCATGCTCGACACCAGCCAGATCAAGACATCCACCAATAAGAAAAAACAATAACGCCTAGACATGATCTCTACGTGCATGAACATGGAAGAAAAATTAAAGAAAAATAAAGAAGATAGGGAAGATACCAAAATAAGGAGAGGAAAAAAAAGATACCAAGCAAGAGGGAGAAAGAGGGAAGGTGGAGGAGAAAAAGAGGTTGACGCTAGAAGCAAGGGGGAGGAGAAGAAGAGGTGGTAATGTTGAAACACACTAAGACTCGCACAAAAGCACACCCACTTGATTGATCCAAAAGATTAATTTAATTTTTTTAAAAAAAATAAATAAACAAGGATCCATAAAAAAAATCAAATACATTTTAAGAATTTTATAACAAATTAGTGGCCACATTGAAAATGGTTTTTTTCCTCCTGCAAAGTCTGTGGCATAATATTTCAATAGTTTAGTGATCATTTGGCAACTAATTTAGTGGCCGTATATTTGTAACAGTGACTTACGGTCACTATGTTCGGTCGCAAAGTTGTCAATGTACTTTGCGACCACTTTATAGGGTTGTATATTGGTCGCTAAGTTTAATTTCAAAACTCAATAATTTTAAAATAAATTTGCAACCAAATATCCGATCGCAAACTAGTAGAGAACTTTTGTATCTTAAATTGCGACCTGATAAGCGGTTGCAAGGGTTGTTGCAAATCCTAGCACCACTATTGCCTCTTGCCGCCACCTAGCCACACCGCCTACTTGTTGCCACTACTCGCTGCTTGCCGCCATTGCCACCCATTGTTGCCAAAGGGGGCCTCTAGCCATCTCAGGTATCTCATTTTACTTTTAAAAAGTTTTTTTGGTTAAAAATGTTAATTTGGAGTGGAATTTTTTATTGTTATTATTTGTTGATTGTTGTTGAATGTAGTTGATTGTATGTTGTTTATTGATTATGACGAATTTATAAAATTAGGGTCTGTTTGAGTTTATTTTTTATTTATTATAAGTATGAGAAAATTATGGTTTATTTGAATTTATTTTAGATTTATTTTTAGTATGAAAAAATTAAGGCAGTTTTGGTATTTTTAGATTTATTTTAGATTATTTATTGTTTATAAAATTAAGGTTTATTATAAAATAATGATTGTATATTTTTAAATGTACTTGATTGTATATTGTTGAATGTAGTCTAATTAACTTTTAATTTTTCACTGTTTTATTTCACAATCTTGTAAAGCAATAATTTTCGACTATTACATGCACTTTATATAAACATACAGACCTTAATGGATGCTATTGTTTTATAGACATCTGAATTAAATTATTTTCAATATTTAGTGCATGTGATTATTAATATAACTGAACATGATTAGATGTATAAAAGGGGATTAGGAGGAGCAATTTTCAATCTAGATTATATGCAAGGAGTTGAGATGTTTCTTTATTTTGTATTCTCGTGTCTGGGAATTATTAGTATTTTGAAAATTCTTTGCCTGTGCAATGGATGTGTCAATTGGTGGAGTATGAAATGAGATGAGGTTAAACAACATTTATATTATTATGGATTTATATTGACATATTATTGTTTGTACATATTTATCCAAAAAATATTTATATTTATCCGGTTATGTGGATAATATTTATCCAATTATGTGACAGTACTCAGCCACTTATGTGGATGACTTCCTGCATGTTACAAGAGAATTAGTCATACAATTCCAAAACTGTCAGAGAAAGAATTGCCAGAGGAAGAAGTAGACATTGTTCTACAGCCGTTGGAAGAAATCTCTCACTCAGGAATTATCCCAATTCTATAAAAGTCGGGTGTTATTGCTGAAGCAGGGGGGCTCGGACGATAAAAGAAAAGAATTTTACCAGACAGAAGAAAAGCCGAGGGAGGAGCCCCTCACCGGAGATGCTTTGGTGACCCTCGCTGACACCCGATCACTACCCCTGTCACGGCCATGAATCCTTGCCCAAGATCCAAACTTTCCACTTGCTAGAGCCTCGATGAAGGAGTCGTGTTGCTTTGAAGTGTTGCCGACATGCTGTCCATGAGGGAGTCAAAGAAAAGTTCTGTTGCTCACCATAGTTTTGCCACTAGGTCATCGTGACGAAGAAGAAAGGTGGAGCTTTGAAGCGGTATCCCTGGAATCGAGATCCTTGCCACCTTAAAGGTAGAGTCACTGCCAAGTGCTGTTGCTGCTACCTACAGACGCGAAGCCAAGGAGTCCTCTTGGAGTCACATTCCTAACTTGCTGCCTTGCTATTAGAGTCTGGCTTCCTCAACTACCACCGTGAAAAGAGAATGAAGCGTTGCTGCCGTAGTACATTGAAGCCTTGCTAGTTGATGTTTGCCCTTGTGAGGAAGTTCTGAGCCGCAAAATATCAGAGCCCACCGGAGCGCTATTCCATTCCCGCCGACGACGAAGCACAGGATAGCATCTTTGTTTTGCAGGTTCGGAGTCCAATTTTCCGGCGACTTTCCCGGACAACCTCGACCTTATTGGATCAGTACAAGACCATCTGCTTGGAGCTCAGAGTGCCTTCGACACAGCACCCCCCAGAATTTTCCCTAGAGACTCCTGTCGTCGCCGAAATTCTGCCAGCAAGCTGCCAATTGGAAAGGCAGAAAACATAGTAGCGAAGGTCTATTTTTGCTAATTTTTCCGACCAACACCAGTCGTTCTCAGTGTCGCCGTGAGGTGGAACTTGAAGATGGAGGAGTGGTCTAGAAACCCAAGCGGAGATCCACCGGATTTCATCGCCGAGATTGCTAGAAAAAATTGAGAAGTGACCGATCGGAGCAGCATAGCACAAAAGTGCAGAAAAGTGTCTAACTTTCCGACATCCGACCGACCGACCAGAGCTACCACTGACTGTTGGACCACCGCCAAGACCTTCACCATTCTGAGATCTACAGTTCTGGGCAAACTCTGCCACCTTCAGCTACCGGAAAAGTTGCCGCCGGAGCCCCAAAAGAGCCGCCGCGTCACGCCGTAGCCGGGTCCGTCGTGCCCGTTTACTTCTGCTGCGTCCACAAGATTCGGCAGATCCGTGACCAGCCATTTACCCGCAGACTCGTGACCAGATCTAGACTGTGACTGTGTTTGTGACCACCCACGACCTGAATTGGAGCTGGTGTACAGTACACGACCCGTAGATTGGCGCACGCAGAAAGAAAGGAAGCTGACGTACGCCATCCGGTCCGATCCCGCATTTGTTTGGTTTGAACCAACCCAGAACGGCCTGGTTCAACCTATCCACACTCTTAAAAATAATTTGAAGGCCTTCTAGACTGATCAGAGCAAATTTATCTAAAGGCGGCAAAAATTCACTATTTTGTGTAACTTGTAAAAATCAAAGGAGAAATAGTGGATTGTGAATACTAATCTCACCGTGGACTGACTTATGGATTCAAGTTGAACACTAAGGAACCACGTAAAAAATTTTCTGCGTGTCATTTCATGTGTTTGTAATATTTTCTATTTCCATCGCACTATCTCTTTGCGTGGCAAGGGCACCTTGGTCCCACCGAACCTTTAAACCCGAATCACAAAAGAACCGATTCGAGGGGGCAGACGATACCGCGCCCGAACATATTTTTGGCGACTCCACTGGGGACCAGCTAGAAGGTAGCAGTGTCGTTTGAAGATTTGTGCGAATAAGGAGGAATGGCACCAGAGACAAGGAATGCGGCACGACAAAGAAATGGTAATGAGGATAATTCATCCACATCAACTGAAGGTGGGCAACAATTTGAATTAAACATGGAAGCAAGTCAGCACATAGCGGGAAATGTGCGCGAAAGAATACAACAGCTCGAAGCAGTGTTGAATGAAGGAAATGAAGGAGGAATTACTCCAAGAAGAAGCATGTTGAGACGAGAAGATCAAAGTCCAAGAAGCAATGAAGAGGTAAACCAACCATTAGAAGCCGAACAAGTGCTTTTGATAGCAACAAATCAGCTAAGTGGAGGACAAGTACTGAATCAAGCAATTGAAGAAAGATTCTGCCAAAGTGAAGAGCGGATGCAACGAATTGAGGATATGATACAACAAGTGCTCGCCCAAATGCAATGGGCTAGTGCTGCAAACGGGAGCTCGTCAAGAAGAGAAGACGACCATCCCACACAATGTCCAACAATGGACCAACCCCTCGAGGCTAGACAGATGTCTTCAACCTCTGAAAATCCAATTGTATCTACCTCACTCCCAGCTACTGGCACAACATTGAGGGATCAAGCTAACATCCCTCACGAAATCAACAATTTGTTTCTCATTTCAAGTACTGAGTCCACCCACCTAACATCTACAACTTCAACTTCGTTGCCCGAACAGATTTGGATGCAACACTATCCCACTATGCAACCGATTCGGACTGAACATAGTTTACTTCCTCACTCAACATGGTTTCCACAACCACCATATTACCAACCGCCATACCCATACCAGTGGTATAACCTTGCATGCTCCCAACAACTATCTTCTATGGTGTTTCCACCATCAATCACCACCACGGTACCCATCCCAACGGTACCGTCAGTAATGCCAATAAGTCAAATGTCAGTTCCTATTACAGATTTACCAGCAAGTCAGCCACAAGCCCAATTGCAAACCATGTCAGTAGCACCAATGTCAGACCTTTGTTATGAAGAGTTGAAAGCAGAAATGGATGCACAAGCCGCACTTATCACTGCATTGATTGGAAAGAAAGATAAAGAATCAACTGAAGCGACAAAGCGTCTTCAACCTTTAGCTGATGAAGTCTACACAGAGGTTTTCCTGAGAAGTATAAGTGCCCAACCTTTACGAAGTTTGATGGAGATGGCAACCCTGAAGATCACATCACAATCTTTGAGATTGAGTGCGGAACAATCTCGACAAATGAAAAGTTAAAGTTACAACAATTCCCAGCTTCTCTCAATGGTAATGCACTTAGATGGTTCAACAATTGCCCACCGAGATCAATCAGATCATGGGAGGAACTCATCGAGCAAATTCACAGCTCATTTTCAGTCAATCGATATCCCGATAAAGATTGAGCATTTAAGGCAATGTCAGAGAAAACCAGGTGAAGAATTTGCTACATATGCAAAAAGATTTAGAAGTCTTTCATCTCAAATGAAAGAGACTCCATAGATCAAGGAGCTTGTAAAGATTTGCGTGATGAATGCTGGATCAGCAGCTTGGTTCCTGAGTGTTGCACAATGCAACACATTTGAAGAACTCTTTGAAAGGGTGCTAATGTAACACCCCAAATCCGGTTCACGCTCGTGAACCGAACCGGCATGTTACAGGCCCCGGTTAGGTCGGCTAACCCGAACCTAACTCATGTGGATCCAATCTCGGCGTCTTAAGATGAAGATACGATCCATCATGAATGAATAAATACGAAAAATCCTAACATGGTACTACATGAATGGCAAGCAATTCAAAATACACACCAATACAGTTACGATCAAAATTCTGAAATAAAACAGACAGGGTCTCCCC